>SNQJ01S0026764.1:36879-51650 GCA_010110895.2 Picea sitchensis | reverse complement strand
CGCGATTGTACCTCCTGCGCGACACTGAATTGCAGTTTATATAGCGCCTTGGTTGGTATCCTCCCCATTACCAACTGTATTTGTGCCAAATATTTCAAGGGTGTCTAGCCTACAAAATCATCCATGGGAAACATGCTGGGTGTGGCGTGAAACGTTGAGCTTTCCTGTGCTATCATCTGGATGATATCCTTCTCGCTGGGCAAAACCTTGGCTCCTGCTTTTGATGCTGCACGTAATGAATCTATTCCTCTGCCTGCCCTCTAAGTTTATCTGATATGCTCTAGGAGTTGCCTCATGTCAACCAACTTGTCCTAGATCTAGTCCCTTTAGTGTTGGGAATCTTCAAAGTCCTCAATTTCCCAGTCGTGGAATTTTTCATCCACGAGGTCCTCATCGTCGTTGGTGATTGTATATTCTGGTGGCATTTTGTGCGCCTTTTCCTTATTGTGTGCACCCCTAGTGTGGATGATCGACCTCTTGGTCTGGCCTTTTTCTTGCTGGTTAGCATTTGATGTGGTCTCCTATGTTGTCTCAACCTCTTTTTCCTGTTCCTGCGGTGCCTGGGTGGTGTCCTTTTTCCCCGCCTGGGAACCTTTATTTGGCGCACCCCCTTTCTTTTTATGGCGGCTTCTGACTGAGCTTTGGCTTCTTGGGCATCATTTTTTCTATTGCAGGTGTCTGTTCTTACCCTGCATCAACCTACTTACCCATGGGCATCTCTTGAATCAGGACTGAAACTCTCCATTCATCTTGCCAATCCTCGATGTCCATTTCTACGTCCTCTCCCTTAACGCAGTATCACAGTTGTATCCATTCCTTCTTGAGATCCTTTCATTCTTGGATCCATACTTTATACCTGGTGGCTTTGAAGTTGGAGATGTCCTGATATTGTGTGACCACTTCTGGTGTAATCCGCCAAGTGTTCGCAATGATTTCCTGCAGGTCGTTGTAATACCCTTTGAACATGCTTGGATTTGCACTTCTAGTTTTGGGGTCTGAAGTGCTCCCCAACGATATGTACCATGCCGCGCGACAATGAGTGGTTCACTCAAAAAAGTATGTATACTTAGGCTCCCTCCATCTGACCAAGGTGATCAGGATGAGTATCCAAGAGTAGTGGAACTCTGTCCCCAGGTCCTACATGTCTTTACAGTCCTCAAGGAACAAATTTAACAAGTACGAGCCCAAGTTAAGCATAGTGCCCTCCATGCACTGTGCTGCAGCTGCAACGACCCCAGAAGGGACTTCTTCCTTGCGACACTTCCTGATCAACTTGCATGCCATGAATTTGTTGGCCATCCTTGTTGCTGCGTCACTGATGCACTTAATGATGATTCTGTGTGACCCTCTTTCTGTTCCATACGTCTTATTCATCTCCTTAGCCAGTGCCTTCTCCTTTGTCTTGTCATCAAGGAACTGCGTGAGAATCTCCCCCTAAGATGACAACCCTATAATAAATGAAATGAGCGCTACGTCTTTCAAGACAGGCTCTTCTACCCATATGTACCCTTCATGGGTAACTGCCATCATCTACTTGATGTAGTTGTTTATGTCACAGGCCCTTCCAAAATGTGGGATATCCAACAGGTTTAGAATCCTGGTGTTGGCCAGTCCGGCTGCCCACTATTTCGGTTGAAAAATTGGATTGACGAAGGGTCCTATACCCACACTATCTAGGTAAAATTGCTTTACAAACTAAGGGAACTTGTTAGTGTCTGTCACATCATGGTTTGAGTACCATATTTTCTCCACGCATCTTGAAAGGTTAGTTGTGATACGCACCCCTTCCGGAATGCGAGGTAAGACTATGGCTGTTGCAGCCTTCCTGAGCGATGATATTGCTACGGGATGCTTGCCCTTCCACTGTGGTGGCTGGCTCCAGTTTTTAACCTCCATTGTTATCTCCTCTTTATATGCCTCTGGCTGGCCTGTGACATTTTCTACTATACCCTTCTGTTGCGGCTTCGACACTATTGTGTGTGACCTTTCTGGTGTGGCCGCTTCTGCCTAGTTTGGGATCATCCCATTAACCCTCAGAGCTTCTTCAGGGTTTTCATAGAGTGAAGGATTTCCTGCGTCTTTGGCCTACTAGTTCTGTCCCACATCTAACATATTAATGTTCATGACCACTGCTGCTGTTTGATGGGTTTCCTCCACCACTGGTGTGGGGATCCCTGCTTCCATATTGGGAAAAGGGATTTTGTCGAAGTTGATGAATTCGGTAGTTCATGTGGTTTCCTGTTCGATTCCCTATGGTTGTTTTGGTGCTCTAAGTTTGCTTCGAGGTCGTCTGTAGGCCTGACTCAATGCACCTAGCTTGGGTGGTGCCATGGTGGTTAATATGGTCTCTGCTGAGATAGTTTGTTCTGTAACTCCTGCAAATTCGCTCTCTGCTCCGTATACTTTGTCACTCCGTGATTTTTCAATGTCACAATAACCCTTCCATTACCCGCGTGCTTTCCTTATATAGCAATTGTGTGAAACTTCTTGGAGAAGTTATCCGATATGTGGTTTAAATAAATTGGTGCTTTCCGCGTGTTAACACTCTGTAAATTTGTTCGGCTGATAAAAACCAATACAAAGGTAACCTACAAACCAAATTTAGAGCTAGGTACTAGCCTGCTCAACTCAGAAAGGGCTCTCTTGTATCACTTGGTGTTTCTTTGGAAATCAATGGATAGGTTTTACTGTTTTGGGGTTTTTTTTTATAATTTTTCTAGCAAGGAAGGGGAGGGACACTTAGGGCTATGGAGTCAAATATCTGAAAATGAATGAAAACATTGACTTGTCTGTAGGAATCTCCAGAGGATAAAGGATAAATGAGGCGATAAATATGAGTTATAATTTGTAAATTTGCAGAGTGTAGGAAGAAAAAGAAAACATGTAACTGCATGAGAGCATTAAATAAATGAATTCTAAATTAGTTAGGAAGAACTTAACATAGTTTAAATTGCTTCAGCCAAGAGCATCACAAGATGAATTCTGGGCCTTTGACTATCCAATTTAAACAAAAGATAGTGAAAATGAAATCAGAAATACAGGAAATACATACAAAAAGAGGAGACAAAACTAAGATCACGACCATTAGAATCCTTTCATGGAAACTTCAAAGACTTCTGCATATGTATTCAATTCAACTTCAGAAAATTAAAATTGAGTTCCGAACAACTAAAATTGTTCCCTTGCACTTCTAACAACATTAATACATTTGGAACTTCTAATACTTATATAGTTCGAGTTCCTTTAGTTGGAAACCGATTACAATAGTTGAACTGAAACGTTTGAGCTTCTAAAACTGATTATAATGATTACAAATGACAATTTTTGTATGGGAATCGGATGTAATGATTAACAAGAAAATGTTTCATGATCCAACTGCAGATTCCTTTGATGCTTCAACTTCTTCTTTTGCCACTTGTTCTATCCTGGTCTTCTGTATGATCTGCCATATTCAGTGACACTTGGACATCATTTGCTGGACCCTAGAAAACTGCACATTGTTTTACCTATCCGTACTATCTCCTTCCATTGCAATTCAGAAGGGATATCATAGTCCATCATTTCTTTGATTAGGATCTCCAGGTCAATGCAGGAGGCATATTTCATGACTGGTAGTCTAATCTTCACTATTTTGAACTGATTCAAAATCTCAAAATATGTAATCAAATGTTCAACCAAGGTTGCTCCTTTCAAGTTTTCCTCCAGGTTTTCAAACTTGGATTGATCCATTCTGTATTGAGTGAGGTGAGAGTTGTATTCCTCCTAATCATATAATTTTCCTTTGGCATCCCAAAATGGTGGGAGGCCTTTGATGAACAATTCTTCAAACAGATCCTTGAATTCCTGTACACTTTGCTCCATCTACGTGGCCTTAGTTTGGACTGATTTTAGAAGGTTATGCTTGGCAATAACCCTCCTGGACAATATGATAAATGTGGTTCTATCTTTGACCCCAATGGTATGAAGTTCTGTAGTAGGGATGAAATTTAGCAGTTTTATGACATTTTGGGCCCACTCTGATGGTTTCTTTGCTAATGTCTCATTTACAACAATGCACCTTCTTCTGGCTATGATGGCCATGCCATCTTTATCATTGATGAATTTTAAGTACACTCTGAACTTGGCAGCTTCAGCAATTATAGAATCCCAAATGATGTGTTTGGCTCCCTGCAACAATCCTTTGCCTCTCAATCTTATTTTTAGCTTGTCTATCCTCTCCTACAAAGCTTGATTCTCCTTTTGAAATTGATCCATCCTTTCATATTTTGTTTTCATTTCCTGCTTCAATTTCTCTATGTCTCCCTTTAACCCCTTGATTTATCCTACCTTCATGATAACTTGTGACATAGCCTGGACAAGTCCTTCAGTGCTTGGCCCAGCTTCTGCAGCAGGAGGTACAACTGCAACCATGTTTATTAATTAATTCTATCCTTGTGACCAATTCACCTTTTCTTAATCTAGTTGTAATAGCTTAGCCTTGTATTTCAATGCGTCTTGTCAAAATGCTTCCTTTTCCTATTCTAGAGCAACCAGTTCTGCTGTTTGTGAATGCTCTGTTGCAGACATCTTTAGTTTATTCTTCAAGCTTTTAATTAGCTTGTCTTTTTCATACAAATAGGATTTCACCCCTCGAGGGCCTTAAGATTGTAGCCTCTTGACCTGAGTTTTCCAAGCTCTGCTTGATGCTTTTTCTGTCCTCAACTGCCCTTTCAAATTTATTGCATAAGTTAACATATTTGAATTCTTCAGACTTAGACCCAAGTAATCAAAATACAACATATCAGTGGTATTCCTGTGGAATTTGACTTTGTCCGGAGCACTGATGTTGTCATATTTTATCTTGATCTCAGATACTTTGTCTTCATCTGAAAATTCTATACTAAATGTCCTCTTCTGTTATAGGGTTGCCTCCATTTTATGTGTTTGAGTCTGTTGTAGGGTTGCCTCCATTTGCTGTGTTTGAGCTGGTTGCAAGATTGCTTCCATATCAACACATACTTCTATATTTTCCAATTTATCAAAACCCTCAACATGTTCATGCTCATAAGGGGCATGTTTGTTCATCAGTCTTCTCTTGGATATGATCTGATGTTGATCATGTATTCTTCTCTGTAGCTGTGAAAAACCAAACTCTTTTATATTTTCTTGGATCTGAGATAATCATGATCTCATCTTGACAATGAAGGGTCCAATGATGAAAGGGAATTTGAGGTTGGAGGCTTTGTGCAATTTCAGGAAATGGTCTGTTTTTGATATGATTCTTTGCCTAATGAATTCAAGGGAAAAGACTCTGGGTTTCAAAAAAATAGGAAAAAGGTAGGGGGATTCATGGAAACCATAAACCCATAACACCATTGAATGCATGAACAATACCCAATCCCCCACTCTATTTTCTGGATTTGACTTTAAATAACTCCTCTTGTCATACATGACTCTTGGTAGGATGGTGTTGAAAATCAAGCTGTAAACCCTGGACATGACTTTGTTGATGAAGATGGGAAATGTGATCCTCTTACATTCAATTGATATGAATGCTACTTCAGAAAATTCTCTCTTATTTGTTTCTAGGAAAATCTTCAGCAAGTATGTGTAATATCTGAAATGTCTCAACGATAAAAAATTCACTAGTTGTTTATGGATGTTATCATCTATGAACTGGTGGAAACTGACATAGACTGATGGACTAGAATCTAACTGAAAAAATGGCAACAGGAAACCAAACTTGACCTCAAATACATGCTTGTCATTATATAGACATAAAATTTGACTCAGCAGAGCACAGACTCATTGGACCTCTATCACCATGATACTCACACTCATTGGCAAAGACAAAATTTCTGAAAGGTGCTCTGGTTTGACAATTGTCTGTAAAAATAGGTCTTTGAATTTTGACAAACACTCCCTGTAAACCCTAATTATATTTTCTTCCTTGAACGGTTCAGACACTGTGGAGAAGGACTCTGGTATGCCAAGGGCACCTCGAATTGATAGATTCTCTTCCCTACACAGGACCTCATACCCTTGTTTATTGACGACAACTTTCTCTTCCTGTGAATACTGCTCTGCGCACCAACCTATGAATTCGGGGAAAGGGAACTCGACCTTGACAACATAAGGGACTATAGTGGCCTGGATTGTTTCAAGGAAGGGTATCTGATTCCCTACATTATCGGAAGACATATTAGCTATGGACGAGATGGGCGAGATGGTTATTTCGGTATTGAACACATCTGAATCTTTGATCAATTAGGGATTCTTCGTTTGACATAGGGTCTTTATCTGTTACTGACATTATGATAGGGTCCATGGTGGCATTGAAAAATACCTATAAATGAGCGGAAAAAGGTGTGAGATTGGCATACTGTTGAGCTTCATTTTGAATGGAGCGGTTGCACCAAATTTCAAGCGTTCGGTATTATAATAATAAAATAAATAACAAAGTGCCCTTTATATACTTTCTGATTTGAGACGCGAAGTGGTTTTAGCAACTCACTTCTTGCCCCATAATGCACCTAGTGGCACCACGTGGTCCTTACCCAAAACCGTGGTTTAATTTTCGGCCCGCTTTCGGGAATTATCCTCCATTACATCCCCCGAAATGATCTTCGACCGTCGATCTGGGGAGCTATGAAATCCATGATGTGTCGGGTCCCATCACCTTAGCACCCACCATATCTAGACTTGTCTTCTAGTTTGTCACACCTCCACATTAGTTTATCACCTCACTAAGTCTTGAAAACTCAATCTAGTTTGTCACACCTCCACATTAGTTTATCACCTCACTAAGTCTTGAAAACTCAATTTCACACAAAATATTTTCTGGTGATAACATGGGATCCAACTGGGGATGCTATCCTCCCATTAAGGTAGCAAAGAAAGAAAGACTGAGTGCCTACCCATTGGGATTTAATTTACTCCTACAACTGAATTTACTAACATCTTATTCAGAAAACTCAAAAATCTACTCAACATAACTTAGGGCCTTCGCTTTGGGCTTCAATTTCTGCTGATTTAATTCCATCTACTTCAACTCAAAACCAAAATGGTTATATACAATGAATGGAAAGGGTGATAGTTACTTTAAACTATAAAATTTTTGAGAAGCCCACCATTAACAGGTCCTCCTCCAACGATATGTCCATTACTCTCCTGTATCAGATAGGCATTATTCCCATGGTATGCCACAATTTTGAAAGGTCCTAGCCATAGATGGTCAAATTTCCCATGCTTTCCTCTGTCTTAATTTTTGGCATCCCATGTCAACACCAGATCCCCTACTTTGAAATCATCCTCCTTGGCATGCTTGTCAAAAGCCTTTTTAATCCCGTCTTGGTCCAGCTGAGAGTTGTTGAAGCCTTTTTCTCTTGTTTGTTGGACATTGATCAGTTCATCTGTTCTCCTTCAAGTGGCATCTGTTTCAACATCCTGCTCCTGTAGAAACCTCATCACTAGAAATACAAATGCAGTAGGAAAAATTTCCTCTGTGCCATACACAATCTGGAAGGGTGAAGTGGAAATATATCTCTTTGTAGTGATCATGTCAGCCCATAGTGCATGGATGAGCTTTTTGTGCCAAGCGTTTTTGTTATCTTGCAACATCTTTTTGATAATTTTGGTTAAGATCTTATTTGATGACTCGACCAACCCATTACCTTGAGGGTAATAATACGTGGAGTGGCCAAGAGTGATATTGTAATCACTGCAAAATCTTTCCATCTTCTTGGACTTAAATGCTACTGCATTATCTGTAATGATTTTGATTGGGCACCCAAACCTGGACAAAATATTGTTCTCCAAAAACTAAATGATAACAACATCTGTGGCATGCCTGGTGGGAACTGCCTCAATCCACTTGGTGAAGTAGTCTCTGGCTGTCAGTATCCACTTGTGCTGAGATGAGGACTGTGGGTGAATTTCTCCTATGAAATCAAGGCCACATTGTCTAAAAGGTGTTTCAACAGAGATGGGATTTAAGGGAAAAGGCTGAAACTTTCTGTAATGTTCCCAAGCCAATATGCAAGGAACATTACGGTTTTGGGTGTCTTTTTAAAACTTTTTTGGTTGTGTTATTTTGTCAAACACTTTGCTTCAGTTACACTTAGGGTTTTAGTGATGTTTTTATATGTGTGTTTGCAACAATAAACAAGAATATACAATCATGTAACATACCTCAACCATATGCAAGACCAACAATACAATAGATAAGCCCAAAACACTGTAGATCTGATCTTTATTTCATAAATAGAAGCAAGAACCTGATACAATGAGATGCCAATATGGAATGCACATCAGATGGCTCCGATAAAGACAATATAATATATGAGCTGCAACAAAATGCTCCAAAAGAAGACTACAAGCCTCCCAAGGCCGAATACTCACTGAAGACCAATGCAAGAGTAGATCTGGGCCATAAGAGTTGCTAAACCCCCAAGCTGGAAGGTGCCATGCCTTGCTGAAACCCCGATGACCTCAACAATTCGGCCCTGCTACCAAAGATGTCCAATCACTCCGGTAAATATGCCAAACTTTAGATCGACCAACTGCAAGAATAACCCAGGTGCTCAAATCTCCAAGATCCCTCTCAAACCCTATGGATCTACCTCTCCTCCAAGGAATGGTGCACCCCCCCTTGGATGCCTAAAACCCTAGATAAATCGACCTCTCTCGTAGATACCTCCAACAACTCCACCAATCCACTAGAATGATATATCGGGGCATGGCAATGAAAACCTAAGTGCTCAACTAGGCAAAATACTTGCTAGACCCATGGATCTAGCAAGTCTCCAAAGTGTGGTGTGCCCTCCTCTTGGGAAATCGTCCCACTCTCAATACAAATGAATCCACCACCAAAATACCTCTGGAATCCACCAAGAGTAATTCTATGACACCTGCAAAGGAAACCCAATACCTGGAATTCCCAAAATCTCTTCTCCTCAGCTAGATCGAATCCTCCCTTAATGAATGGTGCACCCCTCTTGCTGGAAACCCCAACTGGTGTGCCCTCTCTCTCTATGCACCTGCAATTGATGTAGAATCCTCCTTCAACTAAGTAGATATGGAACTAGAATTGTGTGGGAGAGTATTGAATCTCCGAGACCAAGCTTGGGACAAGCTAGGTGGAATATTTCACCACTGAATCGTCTTGCAGGGTTTGTTAAGTCAAAACCCTCAAAACCCCCAAGAGATGGGCCCTCTAGCTAGAAGCCAGATATCCAAAAGATAAACATACATGAATGAATGAGAGAATAGAGGCCCTTGCCTCTTCTTTATACTTCCTACTCACCTTATCCCTCCAAAGTCACTTTTACTTTATTAATATTCAATTAATTAATTAAATCACTTTAATTAATTAATTAACCTTTTACCTCTGAAAAGTGCCTTACCTCTCCTTATGGCTTCCCTGGCCACTGAAAGTCACTTCTCACCATCCCATTCTGTAGTGTTTCTCCTGCCGATTCCAATGAGTTATTACACTGAGAGGTTCCTCCAAGTAATGTGCCCAAAGTGACCTCTTTAGTGAATTTAATTAACTTATAGCTCAAAATACTCAAAATCATGGAAATCTTCGGAAGGCAATGAAACCAAAGCCAACCTATGCGGAATGGACCATAATGATGAAATGGGATGAGCGATGCAAGCTGGACCCCAAAATTCCTCTCAATAATCCCTATACTCTCTATAACATCCATTTGGTCACTTTGGTCATTATAAACCTCTGCAATGTAATGATGTCCCAAAGTGGGGACATTACAGTCCTCCTTGCTAGAAAATTTCTTGTCCTCGAGCAATAACCAAATCCCCTCAAGTATAATACCAGGATCCCATGTCCACCTGTGCGATACACAATATATCCCATCCAAAGATGAACTAACACGTACTTTTCCCCCCGGTTCCCATATCAAGACATGAACTACAATTCCCTGGGAAGCATAATCCTGAAATGTATCAACACCATGAAACTCTTGCTCATGGCTCATGGCCTCATCCCTGACTGAGTCCATCCTCCAAGATACTTCCAACATCAACATGGCCTCCATCAACTTCCCATGCTGATGTCGGAATGAGGTACTGCCAGACCTCCATGAGACACCCTCAAGTGATGTGCTCTCCTCGACACCGAAGCTCAATGGAAAGTCATAACAAATTTCCTCTGCAAAGGTCCACTCGCCCTTGTCAGTCAGTGAAATGATGAATCCTACAATTCTTGGGTCCCATGCTAATCTTGTCGAAGATCACCATGCTGGAACTACACTATGCTAACCATGCCTATCTGCACTCTATATATGTACTGGATCCTCCACTCCCGGATCCTCAGGATGAAGTACCTATGGAAATTGGACCTGCTGTCCAAAAGCTGCATCTGTAAAACTATCTCTGTGGAGGTAACACCCACCCAACCATCTCCACTCTCGATCATGAGTATCCGAAAGGAGAAACTATCTCGTCCATAGGACATGCCCTTAAAATCCTACTCAAAACCAACCCAGAGTGAGGTATGTGGCTCTCTGGTGCAACCTGGGTCATCATAAGGTGAAACAACCTATTAACAAAAGTAACTCTCGGATCCCATGACAAACCTGGAAGTTATCATTTCCAATCCCTACTAACTGATCCTGTGTCATACTGACCACTATTGGAAGATCTCTATGCTCATCCTCATGAGAAGCCATAACTGTGTCGCTCTCTAAGATGTTTTCTATCCCCAGACCTATGATGCTCACCATCACACACTAAGTCTCTACTGGCTGCCTATGACAATACACCTCTATCCTGCTATATGCCGTAAAAGTACTAATGTCAGGTGGTCTCGACCTAACCACTCTCCATGCACTCAGCCACTGTCTATCTCTCCTCATGCTGTTGTCTATGATAAAAGTGTGAGGCAAGGCTAACAAAAACACTTGTAGCTGACTAGAGGATTGGAAAATACCATCAGCATTGGCCAATCCCAAGGATTCGACCAAAATCTCATTTACCGGTACCCATGATAAATACTCTCATGTAGTCATCACCGAACCCCAATCATTAGGTACAACTGGAAATAACTCTTCCAACTATTGGTCAACCACCCTCCATCTCTCATCTCCCATGAAACTGCTGATACTGTGAAGGTGATCTCTCATAGCTATGTGCTGTTGCAAAGGAGAGGCATCTACATGCTCCCTGAAGTGTGTCTCCTCCCTGCAAGTCAATACACCCCTCTGGATCTCACTGTAAATATATGCATGTATCTGTGAGTCATCACTCACCAATGTATGCTCCTGCATACTCAGGTAGTATCCTGTATACTCCTGCAACATCATTGGTCCTGGGTGTACTACTAGATCAACCTCTACATGAAGGTCAATGTCTCTCGGGACATAAATGGAAGTGTCATCAAAACTGCCCCTGGCTCTGGAGTCCCCATGTGTATGTGAGTGCCTGACTGTTTCAAAGATCCCCATGGAGGGTAGATCATGTGCCTCTAGATCATAACTCTCCATACTCATCAGTGATCCTACCAAGTAGTGTGACTCCTGATCACAGTCATGCTGAGGTGCTACCTAATGTCTCTCACTGCTAGTATGTGACTGTACATCATCACCAACTACCATCTCCCTCTGACTCATGATGTAACCCGTATGAGCTGCTGCGACCTCCTGTGCACTCATCCTKCTACTMYAAACTACGCCCATATCCTATACTGATGTGTCCAAACACATGCTATGATAATCTTGATCAATAAAGGGTACGTCCTCACCACTGCAGGCTGGTCCTGGAGTCTTCGTAACTTGCTCAAACAATGGAGTCTCCACAAGAGGTGACTCAATATCCTCATGCTGATATGTGTGTATAAGGTCTACTGTCTCTCCTCCTGGGTGTGTGGATCCATATATCTATGGTGTGCATCCCTCACACAAGGCTCCTCCATCATATCTAGAATGCCACTGATATCCTCATGTGACATGGCTATCATGGGTGTCTGGCAAGATGACAGATGTGTCATGACCAACATAGGGATATGGTTATATGTAGGTGATAACACGTGTGAGTCCTCACTAGTGTCACCACTCTGATGGGGTGTAAGGTCATCAACATTATGTGATATGTCTGTTGTAATGGAAGTGCTGTCATCCTGCTCCTCCGACTGTCTATCCACTACACAAAGGTCACCATCCTCCTCAAGCATGCTAGTATCATCAACCTCTGTGCAAGAGTCACTATCATCATCAGAATGCCCCAAATCAACATCTATCACTCCATTCTCACACACCTCATCATCACTATCATAGTGTGCCTCAATAATATGCTTCTAATCCTTACCCCTGCACCTATGATCTGGTTCCCAAGGAACCTTGCAACTGTAGTAAAGCTGCGTGTTCCTAATGGGTGTGGGGTCACTCTGTTCTTCCAACCATCTAGCAGCTTCTCTTCTCTTTTTATCTGCTATGATGATCCCATTTAAAACATCCTCTTCGCTCCAACTGGGATTTCTTAAGGTTACATACTGAGGAAAGGTTATTTAGGCCCTAGTTTCCTTGCTAAGGCCGTAATATATTATCTCCAAGCATGTTATCTCAAAGCATATCTCATCCATTTATTCTAGGCTCTATATGCATGTGCTAATTCCCACTGGCTGGAAGGAATCTAAGCTCTGATACCACTATAATGTTCCCAAGCCAATATGCAAGGAACATCACGGTTTTGGGTGTCTTTTTAAAACTTTTCTGGTTGTGGTATTTTGTCAAAAACTTTTCTTCAGTTACGCATAGGGTTTTACTGATGTGTTTATATGTGTGTTTGCAGAAATAAACATGAATATACAATCATGGAACATACCTCAACCATATGCAAGACCAACAATATGATAGATAAGCCCAAAACACTGCAGATCTGATCTTTATTTCATAAATAGAAGCAAGAACATGATACAATGAGATGCCAATCTGGAATGCACCTCAAATGGCTCCAATAAAGACAATAGAAGATAGGAGCTGCTACAAAATGCTCCAAAAGAAGACTACAAGCCTCCCAAGTCCAAATACTCACTGAAGACCAATGCAAGAGTAGATATGGGCCGTAAGAGTTGCTAAACCCCCAAGTTGGAAGGTGCCACGCCCTACTGAAACCCTGATGACCTCAACAATTCATCCATGCTGCCAAAGATGTCTAATCACTCCGGTAAATATGCCAAACTGTATATCGGCCAACAACAAGAATAACCCAGGTGCTCAAATCTCCAAGATCCCACTCAAACCCTATGGATCTGCCTCTCCTCCAAGGAATGGTGCGTCCCCCCTGGATGCTTGAAACCCTAGATAATTTGGCCTCTCTCCTAGAGACCTCCAACAACTCCACCAATCCACTATAATGATAGATTGGGGCATGAAAATGAAAACCCAAGTGCTCAACTAGGAAAAATACTTGCTAGACCCAAGGATCTAGCAACCCTCCAAAGTGTGGTGCGCCCTCCTCTTGGGAAATCGTCCCACTCTCAATACAAATGAATCCACCACCAAAATACCTCCAGAATCCACCAAGAATAATGCTATGACACCTGCAAAGGAAACCCAATACCTGGAATTTCCAAAATCTCTTCTCCTCAGCTAGATCGAATACTCCCTCAATGGATGGTGCGCCCCTCTTGCTGGAAACCCCAACTGGTGCACCCTCTCTCTCTCTGCACCTGCAATTGATGTAGAATCCTCTTGCAACTAAGTAGATCTAGAACTAGAATGGTGTGGGAGAGTAATGCATCTTCGAGACCAAGCTTGGGACAAGCTAGGTGGAATCTTTCACCACCGAATCATCCTCTAGGGTTTGTTAAGTCAAAACCCTCAAAACCCCTAAGAGATGGGCCCTCTAGCTAGAAGCCAGATATCCAAAAGATAAACATACATGAATGAATGAGAGAATAGAGGCCCTTGCCTCTTCTTTATACTTCCTGCTCACCTTGTCTCTCCAAAGTGACTTTTACTTTATTAATATTTAATTAATTAATTAAGTCACTTTAATTAATTAATTAACCTTTTTACCTCTGAAAAGCACCTTATCTCTCCTTGTGGCTTCCCTGGCCACTGAAAGTCACTTCTCACCATCCCATCTTCTAGTGTTTCTCCTCCTGATTCCAATGAGCTATTACACTGAGAGGTTCCTCCAAGTAATGTGCCCAAAGTGACATGTTTAGTGAATTTAATTAACTTATAGCTCAAAATAATCAAAATCATGGAAATCGTCGGAATGCAACAAAACCGAAGCCAACATGTGCGGAATGGAACATAATGATGAAATCGGATGAGTGATGCAATACAAACCCCAAAATTCCTCTCAATAATCCCTATACTCGCTATAACATCCATCTGGCCACTCTGGTCATCATAAACCTCTGCAATGTAATGATGTCCCAAAGTGGGGACATTAAACTTTCTCCTCCCATCAAAGTTTGACATTCATGAAAACTTGAAACCTCTTTATAGACATCAGAAAAAATTCCATGCCAATAGAACCCAACCCTCAATATCCTGTGAACATTAGTTTTCCAATAATGGTGTCCTTGACAGTTACCTTTATGGAATTCTTTGATGGTCTCCTCTATAAGTTTTAAACCTGTGAAGTAAAGCAATGCATATAGATTCTTAAGCAATACAAAAATTAATCAATGGCTCATACACAGAGTACACATAGATTTTATACCGGAAACCCTCAACCGGGAAAACCTTTCTTATTTTCATTATATCGAATTTCACCATTTGCCATACAATATATACAATGTTTTTAGGTATTCCGTAGAT
>SNQJ01S0026764.1:17715-32096 GCA_010110895.2 Picea sitchensis | reverse complement strand
CAACATCCTCTACCTCTTCCTCCAACAAACAACTCAACATATTCCTCCTGGATTCTTCCAATATAGAGATTGATTTACAATACAAAACTTTGCTGCTTTAATATTTAAGAACCTGGCCTTGGTTTTACTCAATTCAGGAGGAGCCTACAAATTTCTCAACACATAAATAATGTCAACATACCATGGGGAGTCAAGGAATTTTTGGGATATCTGAGGGGCCCTTTCTTCTTCCGAATCTTTTGACAAGTCAACAACGAAATTTATTCCCAAGAGCTCAAAATTTGTCTGTGCCATAAGATTTTCAAGTCCTCGCCCCTTAATAAACTTTGTAGGTTTGATCTCAAGGTCATATTCCAACAACACAACTATCCACTTGCCCCTTTTCCCCTCAATATCAGGCTGAGTTAGAATGTCTTTCACAGAACTGTTGGGTATATAGGAAGTGGTACGAAAATGCAAGATATAAACTCTAAAATATTTTAGGGCCTTGACCAGTGCATATGCTTGCTTTTCCATGATATCATACTTCAATGGGGAATCCCTCAATGTCCTGCTATCCTATGCTATAGTATTTTCAAAATTCTGCTCATCCTTTTGTAATAAAACATCAACAATGGTGTGCTCTGAGGTAAACGAGAACAATATAAAGTCTTTTTCAAAATTTGGACTGGCCAGTACTGGGGCCTTGGTCAATGCCACTTTAATTTCTTCAAAGGATTTTTTGGCTTCATGGGTCCACTTTATCTCACTTCCTTTCTTGAGCATGTTAGTAATATGCTTTATGATTTCAGCCAGGTTAGGGATGAGTCTTCTCAGAAAATTTACTTTCCCAAGGAAAGATTGTACTTCCTTTTTGCTTCTGGGCATGCCAATTTTAAAAATCCCCTCAACTCTACTGTGATCTATCTTTATTCCTTATTTTGAAAGAATGTGACCAAGTAACTTCCCTTCTTCCGTGCAAACATTTGACTTCTTGGGGTTCAATGAAATGCCAAACTTTCTGCACTTTTGAAAATCCCTCCTTAGATGTTTAAGATGTTCTTCATCAGAAGTTGAATACACACTGACATCATCTAAGTAAATAACAATAAATTTACCTTTTTCATCAACAAAATCTATATCCATAGCCGTTTGAAATGTTTGTCCTGCATTCATGAGCCCAAAAGGCATCTTGGAATACATGAGGGTACCCCATAGTGTTGTGAATGCTATATTTTCCTGATCATCAACGTGCACCATGATTTGATTGTACCCAGAGAAACCATCGAACATTGACATTTTCTAAGAACCTACCACTTTCTGTAGAATGTGATCCATCTTAAGTAGTGGGTAGTTTTCCTTGAGAGACACCCTGTTCATAATTCTGAAGTCTACACACAACCTGATCTCTCCACTCTTCTTTCTGACAGGTACCAAATTTTCCACCCATTTGGAAAACCTCAAAGATACTATGATCTTGGCTTGAAACAACTTCTTTATCTCTTTCTCGATCAAGGGAAACAACAAAGGATTGATTCTTTTTAATTTTTGTTTGAAAGGTTTATGATCTTCAGATGTTCATAACTCTAGGAAAAAACATTAGGGAATTCGTTCATTAAATTGATATATCTTTGTTTGACCTCTGGGCTGAGTGTTTTGGATAGCTTAATGATATTGGGATCTTCCCGAGTCCCAATGTTTCAATATTCAACATCTCCATCATTTACAGTAATTTTAGGACTCCTGGCCACATCATTATTATCAAAGAGTTTCTCCAATGGAACCAGGCCTTTGGGAATGATGTTAATTTTTAGCTGTACTATATCTCTACCAACAATCTGATTTTTGAAATAACCATCATTTGTGAACACTGATGCATCTTCTTCTTCACCACAATATTCCTCATCAATAATCAAATTTTCAAATCCATCCTCCATTTTGAGGAAACTTTCTATTTGTTTATCATATTCAAAAACCTGCCAGTACTTAATATTATCAGGAACTGTTGGTCTGTGCTTGATCTCAATTTCATATCCCTTGTTTGGAAAGATTGGAATTTTGAAAACTGAGGCTGAAGTAGCTAGAGAATCAACAATATGATTTTGACCCCTTGGAATCACTGAGAGACTATATTTTGAAAATTCTTCGAGAAGGTCAAGCACTATATTCCTATATGGTCTTAGTCTGGGGTGCTTTGCTTGATATATTTGCTTCACTTGATTTATGATCAACTTAGAATCTCCATGAACAACTATCCTCCTAGCACCCATTTCTTTCAAAGCCTTCAATCCCAGCACCAATGCCTCATATTCAACCATGTTGTTTGTGAAATCAAAAGCAAGTTTATAGGAGCACAATTTTGTGGCCAATATGGGGTGGGGGGGGGAGGGGTTAATCCACACAACAACTCCTACTCCTTCCCTACTAACAAATCCATCGAATCTCATGTTCCACATCTCATTTTCTGCACTGTCCTGTTGTTCTGGAATTTTCTCAATCCACTGATAAGATTTGTCTTTGGCAGCCATATCAATCTCTGGCCCTTTCTCTTCAAAAAAAAAGTCATTGAAGAAAATGGAGGAACCCATCTCAGTATCCACAGAGTAGATGGGATGGTTATTTGGCTGGGCCTTGTTGCTAACCATTTATTTGAGCAAAAAATCCATGTACAATCTCCTATATTGACCAAAGACAAGGATAGTGGTGTATGGCATATCCATCTGCAGAATTCCTTTCAACTTTGCAGCCCATGACCATAATCTTTACTAGAATTTGAGACAAAGATACCACCAGATCTTTGATTAAGCCCAAGCATTTCACCTTCCTTGAATCAAAGGAGAAAAGATCTTTGTAAGGCCTTGTGATGTACAGGCCCAATTGGTCCATGAACACCTTGGGCATCAGGTTATGAGATACACCTGAATCCAACATAGCATTGTGTAGATTCATATCATGGATATTCATACTGACATAGAAATGGGGGACCTCATCAACATCACTACTTTCCTCTACACATGGGCCAAACAAGATGGAAGGATGATCATCTTGTATGTTCAAAGTATCAAAAGTTTGTTCCATCTTGAGCATCTTGATGATATTATTTCTATATTCACTGTTCTTTATCAATTCATTGAATGGTACAGAGATTTTAATCTTGGCCATCTCACTTTCAAAATTATAGTAAGATGAGGTTTTCTCTACCTCTTTGATGACTGTCTCCTTTCTTGTTTCAGGCACTTTCTTCTGGGGTTCTTCCTTCTGCTTTCCTTTCTCCACAAAATCCTTTGCAACATAGTCCTTTTTTGGTTGACTCGAAGAAGGTATGTTATTCTGAGCTTCTTTAGTAAGTTTTCCCTTTGGAGGATTTGCAGGCACCTTTTTGTTTCAAATATTGTACTGTTTCTGAAACTGCATGATGACATTCTACAACCCTATTTGGTAATCATATTTTTCCACTGACAACCTTTGCTCCTCCTCCTACATGAAGATTTCATTTGCATCCATGAACTCGTGATGTTCTTCTTTAGTAAAAAACACCTCTGTTTCATTAGCATCACAACAATGCATGTTGTCCTCAAAATTTTCATCATAATTCTCATTTACATAATTATTTTGAAAATGAGGTCTTATTTACTGGTCACCCTGGTTCCTCTGCTCTCTTTGTTTGATTTGTGGAACTGCCGGTCTTCTCTGATTTCTGGTTGGAACATCAACCCGTTCTCTGGTGTTAGTCTTACTATCCAACGACATATTCTCCATCAGTTTCTCCATGGTCTTCATCATTGTTTCAAACCTCTCTTCTAATGTTTGTGAGGTTGAAGGCTGTGCTTTATCTTTAATTTTTCTCATGTCCTTGTCAGAGTTAGCTTTGATCTTTCTCGAAGCCATTAGATTTAATTCAACTTCTATTGCATCAGTCATCATATCATCTAATGAAGTATATCTTCTTTCCCTCAACAACAAAGCAAAATCACTTTCAAAGGAATCAACATATCTGAGTTGAGGAGCTCTAGGAGGGGATTTTACTTCAGTAGGAATTGAATTATAGACCTTTATAAATATGGCTGAAAACTCCTGCACTGTTTCATCAGGTGACCTTCTCATGTTGTTATACTGGGTCAACAACTGAAGGGGGTTTTTCTTGTCACCTCACTTTGCAAGAAAACTGGTTTCAAAGGCTTTAAAATTTATGATACTGGTTGCTGGGAGATCTCTGAACCACTTTCCGACTTCTCCTACAAGACTTTGTGCAAACAATATCTTTTTTTCATCCTCAAAATCTACCTCTTCCAAGTCTATAAAATCATTGAACCAATTTAGATGTTTTTGAGCTGACACATTGCCTTCAAAATCATACAACTTAATCCTCAGATTATACTCCTGGGGCAAATCATGCAACTAATCAGGTAGAACAAGAGGGGCAAACCTAGATGCCATGGCTGCTGTAAGGACCTGAAGTGGTTGTTGGTTCCTATTATGAATCACAAGTGGTTTTGTGGAGACAACTAAATTAAATCTTGGAACCTCTTCTTATCAAAGATGATCTCCTTCAAACAAGACTCATATTTAGTTATGAACAGAGTTTGCTCAAATTTCACATCGAAATCAAGGCCTTGAATGCTTGTTACTCCATCATTGGGCAAGAATAGATATCTGTATAAACAAAAAACTAGGCTTATTTGCTTCTCTTTTCTTTTGTGTACAATATTCTCAGGGTTAGACACAAGGATCATTGCTTCTGGGTCTGGGTTTCTCCCGGTGTGAATTCCCTTGGGAGCTAGGATTTCTAGCTCAAACTACTTTGTGTTACTGGTCTCCTTGTAATAGAGTCGCTAGGGTAAATTTAGTCTCATCTAATAAGATGTTTGACTCACTATCACCCTCAGGAATAAAATCTGAAGCTTTAAATCGTTCTTTTCCGAGGGAAGATTTCACTTTCGACTTCGACAACGGTGCCAGAATGTTAGCACTCTATAAATTTGTTCGGCTGATAAAAAAAAATGACTGAGGTAACATACAAACCAACTTTAGAGATGGGTACTATCATGATCATCTCAGAGAGGGATCTCTCGTATCACTTGGTGTTTCTTTGGCAATCAATGGCTAGGTTTTGTTGTTTTAGTTTTTTTTTTCATAAATTTGCTGGCACGAAAGGGGAGGGACACTTAGGGATATGGAGTCCAATATATGAAAATGAATGAAAACACTTACTTGTCTATAGGAATATCTAGAGGATAAAGGCTAAATGAGGCGATAAATATGATTTATAATTTGTAAATTTGCAGAGTGTAGGAAGAAAAAGAAAACATGTAACTACATTAGAGCACTAAATAAATGAATTCTGAATTAGTTAGGAAGAACTTAACATTGTTTAAATTGCTTCATCCGAGAGCATCACAAGATGATTTCTAGGCCTTTGACTATCCAATTTAAACAGAAGATAGTGAAAATGAAATAATAAATACAAGAAATACATACAAAGAGAGGAGACAAAACTTAGACCACAACCATTAGAATCTTTTCATGGAAATGTCAAAGACATCTGCATATGTATTCAATTCAACTTCAGAAAATTACAATTGAGTTTTGAACAACTAAAATTGTGACCTTGCCCTTCTTCCAACATTAATACATTTGTAACTTCTAATACTTATACAATTCAAGTTCCTTTAGTTAGAAACCGATTACAATAGTTGAACTAAAACGTTTCAGCTTCTAAAACTGATTATAATGATTACAAATGATAGTTTTAGTATGAGAACCGACTACAATGATTAACAGGAAAACATTTCATGATCCAACTGCAGATTCCTCTGATGCTTCAACTTCTTCTTTTGCCACTTGTTCTGTCCTGGTCTTCTGTCTGATTTTTCATATTCAGTGACACTTGGACATCATTTGCTGGACCCTGGAAAACTACACTTTGTTTTACCCAATCGTACTATCTCCTTCCATTGCAGGTCATAAGGGATATCATAGTCCATCATTTATTTGATTAGGATCTCTAGGTCAATGTAGGAGGCATATGTCATGACTGGTAGTCCAATCTTCACTGTTTTGAACTGATTCAAAATCTGTAATCGAATGTTCAACCAAGGTTGCTCCTTTCAAGTTTTCCTCCAGGTTTTCAAACTTGGAGTGATCCATTCTGAATTGAGTGAGGTGAGAGTTGTATTCCTCCTGATCATATAATTTTCCTTTTCCATCCCAAAATGGTGGGAAGGCTTTGATGAACAGTTCTTCAAACAAATCCTTGAATTCCTATAGACATTGTTTCATCTGTGTGGCCTTCGTTTGGACTGATTTTAGCAGGTTATGTTTGGAAATAACCTTCCTGGCCCAGATGATCAATGTGGTTCTATATTTGACCCCAATGGTATGAAGTTTTGTAGTAGGGATGGAATTTAGTAGGTTTATGGCATTTTGGGCCCACTCTAATGGTTTATTTGCTAAGGTCTCATTTACAACAGTGCAACTACTTCTGGATGTGATGGCCATGCTGTCTTTATCATTGATGAAGTTTAAGTACACTCTAAACTTGGCAGCTTCAACAACTATAGAATCACAGATGATCTGTTTGGCTCCCTGCAACAGTCCTTTGCCTCTCAATCTTATTTTCATCTTGTCTATCCTCTCCTGCAAAGCTTGATTCTCCTTTTGAAATTGAGCCATCCTTTCATCTTTTGTTTTCATTTCATGCTTCAATTTCTCTATGTCTCCCTTTAACCCCTTGATTTATCCTACCTTCAGGCTAACTTGTGACATAGCCTTGAAAATTCCATCAGTGCTTGTCCCAACTTTTGCAACATGAGGTACAATTGTAACCATGTTTAGTAATTCTGTCTATCCTTGTGACCAATTCACCTTTTCTTGTTGTAGCTGTAATACCTTAGGCTTGTAGTTCAATGCCTCTTGTTGAAATGCTTCCTTTTCTTGTTCTAGAGTAACCAATTCTGTTGTTTGTGGATGCTCTGTGGCATATATCTTCAGTTTCTTCTTCAAGCTTTGAATTAGTTTGTCTTTTTCATGCAAAGAGGATTTCACCCCCTGAGGGTCTTCAGATTCTAGCCTCTTGACCTGATTTTTCCAAGCTCTGTTGGATGCGGTTTCTTGCCTCAAATGCCCTTCCAACTTTATTGCATAAGTTTACAGCTTTTAATTCTTTAGACTTAGACCCAAGTAATAAGAATACAACATATCACTGGTATTCCTATGGAATTTGACTTTGTTCGGAGCACTGATGTTTTCATATTTTTATCTTGATCTCAGATACTTTGTCTTCATCTACAACTACTATATTAAATGTCCTCTTCTCTATATCTCTTACTGTGAACAGAGAAGACTTGTGTTGAGAAATATTTTCCACTTTAGGGACTAATTCCCTCATCACACCCATAGCCATATTGCCTTTCTCAGCATATTGTTTTTCCAAATCCTTTTTAGATTGATAAGATGCTCTAGATGTCGTATCAAATATGTGATTTTTGCTGTTGAAAGTTCTTGAGCTACCTTCACTTTGGAGCTTGCTTCCTTTCTCAATTTCTACAGTGCTGGTACCACTCTCCATCATATCCATATTCACTTGTTCTCTAGGCTCTTCCTATTCTAGATCTACTATCTATGGGGATTGTGTGATATTCATCTTCTTAGGGGCAGTCTGCTGATCACTGGTGCCCATGGCTTCTGAACTACTTCTCTTGCTGTAAACACTTACTTTGGGGAATTTAACTATCAACTTCTGAGGAGTTTGTTGTGCTTGATTCTGTTGTAGGGTTGCCTCCATTTTCTATGTTTGAGTTGGTTGCAATATTGCTTCCATATCAACATAGACTTCTAGATTTTCCAATTTGTCAAAACCCTCAACATGTTCATGCTTATAAGGGGCATGTTTGTTCATCAGTATTCTCTTGGATATGATCTGATGTGGATCATATATTCTTCCCTATAGTTGTGCAAAACCAAACTCTTTTATCTTTTCTTGGATCTGAGATAAGCATGATCTCATCTTGATAATGAAGGGTCCAATGATGAAAGGGAATTTGAGGTTGGAGGCTTTGTGAAATTTCAAGAAATGCTCTATTTCTGTTATGATTCTTTGCCTGATGAATTCAAGGGAAAAGACTCTGGGTGTGAGAAAAATAGGCAAAAGGTAGGGGGATTCATGACAACCATAAACCCATACCACTGTTGAATGCATGAACAGTACCCAGTCCCCCACTTTGTTTTCTGGATTTGGCTGTAAATAACTCCTCATGTCATCCAAGACTCTTGGTAGGCTGGTGTTGAAAATCAAGCTGTAAACCCTGGACATGACTTTGTTGATGAAGATGAGAAATGTGATCCTCTTACATTTAGTTGATATGAATGCTTCTTCAGGAAATTATCTCTTATTCATTTCTAGGAAAATCTTCAACAAGTATGTGTAATATTTGAAATGTCTCGATGAGCGAAAATTCACTAGCTGTTTATGGATGTTATCAATTATGAAGTGGTCGAAACTGACACAAACTGATGGACTAGACTTTGACTGAAAAAATGCCAACAAGAAACCCAACATGACCTCGAATACATGCTTGTCATTATCTAGACCTAAAATTTGACTTAGCAGAGAACAAACCCATTGGACCTCAATCACCATGATACTCACACTCATTGGCAAAAAAACAGACTTTCTGAAAGGTGCTCTGGTTTGACAATTGTCTGTAAAAATAGGTCTTTGACATTTGATGGACACTCCCTGTAAACCCAAATTAGATTTTCTTCCTCGAATGGTTCAGAAATTACGAAGAAGTACTCTGGTATGCCAAGGACACCTCGAATTTATAGACTATCTACCCTACACAGGACCCCGAACCACTGTTTATTGACGACAAATTTATCTTCATGTGAATACTGATCTCTGAAAAAAACTATGAATTCAGGGAAAGGGAACGTGACCTCGACAACGTAAGGGACTATAGTGGCCTGGACTGTTTCAAGGAAGGGTATCTACTTCTGTACATTATCAGACAGATTAGCTCTGGACACAGAGATGGGCGAAATGGTGATTTCAGTGTCGAACACATCTGAATCTCAATCAATTAGGGATTCTTAGTTTGACACAGGGTCTTGCTCTGTTACTAAAATTATGATAGGTTCCATTGTGGCGATGAAAAATACCTATAAATGAGCGGAAAATGCATGAGCTTGGTGTACTGTCGAGCTTCAATTTGAATGGAGTGGTCGCGCCAACTTTTAAACGTTCGAGTATTTTGAAAAACAATAAAATAAATGATGAGTTTCCTTTATATACTTTCTCAATTTTGGGTTGTGATGAAGTGGTTTGGGGCAAACCGCTTCTCACCCCGAAATGTACCCAGTGGCACGACGTGGTCCCGATCCAAAACCTTGGTTTATTTTTCAACCCACTTTCGAGAATTATCCTCCGCGCAACTCCTCCCTCCGAAATGATCTTCGACCGTCGGTCTGGGGAGCTATGTGATCCACGATGTGTCAGGTCCCATCACCTTAGCGCCCACTAGATCTATCCTTGTCCTCTAGTTTTTCACGCCTCCACATTAGTTTAACACCTCGCTAAGTCTTGAAAACTAGACTTCACACAAAATATTTTATGGTGATAACACCGCGTACCTTCCATTGAATTCCATTGACGTCAATAGTTGGTGTGATTAATGCGACATCCCATCGATCATTCTTGTCAGTGTATTTTGATAGACACTGCCAGTTGGCACCTATTTGTCATAACCACCATTTTTCCAATTTTCTACCTTTTTCTGATCGTTGGTCCTTTTTTCGACGCACTAGCTGTTCCAAGTGCATGTTATGCTGTTTGACTGGTGCGTGTGGAACTTTTTTTTTCGTTGCACTACCTCTCATTTAGTCGGTTGTTGTTTTCTGTTGTCCGGCGCGGTAACCCCTCTATTGCTGCGCGTAGTCCTTTGTTGTCTGTTTTTTTTTTTTACTTTCTAGAAGGTTGATTGTCCCTATACAACTTCAATTGGATCCCATTGATCATTCGTTTGAGTTCCGTTCCTCCCAAATCCTTCAACTATACAACTCCCCCATCTGTGAAAGTATTTACTTCATATGGTCCCAACCAATGCATTCTAAGTTTTTCTGGGTGTTGCAAAGATTTACTGTCGTACACCAAAACTAGGTGTCCCTCCTTGAAAATTTTCCTCTTGATATGTATATCATGCCAATATTTGTCCCTTGCTTTCTGTACCTCTTGCTGAAACCCTGCTAGAATCTTATCTTCTTCCATTATCATCAACTGTCTAAGCCTTTATTTTACCGCACCTCGCTCTGTCATGTTTGTAATTGCTGCTACACGCAGACTAGGTACCAAAAATTCTAATGGAACCACTACTTCTTGTCCATACACCAATTTGAATGGTGTCTGTGATGTCAATTTTTTACATGTGGTCCTGTATGCCCACAATACTGCTGGTATCTTTAAATCCCAATCATCTGTATTGACGTTGCAGATCTTTGTCAATGCATTTTCTAGGATATTATTAAAAGCTTCCATTGTTCCATTTGCTTGAGGATGATAAGGTGTACTCTTTTGATGATAAACTTCAAACTCCTCAGTCATAGCCTTAATAGGGCTGTTAATGAAGTGAGTGCCTTGGTCACTCATCAAAATCCTTGGGCATCCAAATCTAGTGATCACTTGCTCAAACAAGAAGTGTGTTGATGTCTCCGCGTTGCAATCTTTTACTGGTGCTTCTTCTGCCCATCTTGTTAAGTATTCTGTCGTAGTAATAATATACCTTACTCCTGACCTTTTTGTTGGTGGGTTAATTGGTCCCACAAAGTCTATTTCCCTTTTGTCGAATACCTGCAAGGTTACTTTTGGCCTTAGGGGCATCTTATCCCATCTATTGGGTTTACCAACCCTATGACATACATCACATCTCTGGAGGTATCCTTTGAGTCTCTATGAACAATCGATCACCATAGTCCTGTGCGCAATACCTTTTTCACGGTAGATTTGCCTGCATAATGTCCTCCTGCTATTCCCTCATGGGCCTCTACTAAAATCCTAGGTCTTTCATTTTCTAGTACACATCTTCTCAAGATTTTGTCTGCACACATCTTGTATAAGTTTCCTGCAATCAATTGATAGTCTGCAACTCTGACTACCAGATTTTTCTTCTATGCAGTGCTGAATTCTTGTGGCACAATCCTTGTACTCAAGTATTAAATGATGTCTGCAAAATATTCATCAGCTACTTGGAATGAAAATAATTGTGCATCGGGAAAGTTTTCCTCTATATTTGTAGGTTCCTCTCCATTAGTGATCCTTGACAGGTGATCGGGTTTTGTATTCAACTTCCCTGGTTTGAATATCACTTTGAAGTGAAATTCTTGGAAAAACAATAACCATCTACAAATTCTCCCCCCCCAACACTAGCTTGCTGACAAGGTATTTGAGAGATGAATGGTCTGTAAACATCTTGAAATGTTTTCCCAGTAAGTAGTGTCTGAAATTTTGAAGCACATAGACCATAGCTAAGCCTTCTCTCTCTGTGGTATTGTAGTTTTTCTCCGACTCTGACAGTTTTTCTGCTAGCAAATTCTATAGGATGGTCCAATTACCCTACTCCTGGCTGTGCGAAAATAGCTCCAAGTGATATGGATGATGTATCTACATGCACATGGAATGTCTTTTCCTAATCTGGGAATACCAGTATTGGTGCAGTTACCATCTTCTCTTTTAGAGTGTCCAATCCCCACTGACAATACTCATTCCACTGAAACTTGCTGTCTTTTATCAACAATTTCTCCATTGGCGTAGTGATTTGTGCATATCCTTTTATGAATTTCCGGTAGTATCCTGTGTGTCCCAATGTTTCTCTTAACTGACATACTAATTTTGGTGGTGGTAGATTAACAATTACTGCAATCTTGGAAGGATCTACTAGCAAGCCTTGTTTGCATACTATATGGCCCAATAGTATCCCAAAGGGTGTTCTAAAAATGCACTTATTGATGTTTAATGATATCTGACACTGCCTACATATTTCTAACATCAAACTTAACACCTCTACATGGTATTTCAATAGACTGTAGACTGTTCAATCATCCAGATATAACTCTGGAAACTGGTGGATGAATTCTTTGAATGTAGCTATGACTGCTCTAGAAAAAATTGCTGGTGCATTCTTCAGTCCAAACGACATGATTGTGTACTGGTAGGACCCCCATTCCATGAAAAACGTGGTCTTGTATCTATCTTCAAGAGATATCTTGATCTAATGGTAGCCTGAGAATCCATCGGTGAATGAGTAAGCTTCCTGGCCTCCTATGTTCTCCAACACCTCATCTGTGAAAGGAGTAGGGAAAGGGTCATGTAAGAAAGAATCATTTAATTTCCTCAGGTCGACACATATCCTTATCCGTCCCTATTTCTTCTCCTAAACTACCATAGGACCTACCCATTTAGATTCCTATACTGGTTCTATGATTCCAGCCTCCAACATCCTCTCAATTTCTGCTTTCACTTTTTTCTTATATATTGGATTTAATCTATAGGGCCTCTGTCTGATCGATCTTGCCTAAGATCTCGGAGGTATCCTCATTTCCCCTATCTCACCTTCTATGAATTTCATTTCTGTAAGCGTTGTTGGGAACAGGTCGTTGTACTCGTGCAGTAACTTTGTTATGCTTTCCATTGTTTTCTCATCCCAGTAGTCTCCAATGTTGGCCATTTTGGGATTCTCAACTGTCCCAATGTTGAATTTCTTCACCTTGATCGGCACAAAAAATACTTTTGATTCTAGAGGTGGACCTTCCACCTCTCATTCACCTTCAATTTCCACTATCGGAATGTTTCGCGGGTCATCTTCATTTGGTGCTTCCTCCTGCACATGGTAGCATGACAATAGTTATTTTACTGTCTGTATATTCTGCTGTTGCTCTTCTGTCATGAGTTCAACTTTCGGTTCTTTAATGAATATCACCCCTCTGATTCATTTAAGTGATGATTCTATGTTGGGGTTCTCATGTTCAAATGAGAAAGTGATTGTAAAATTCTGCTGTAACGTTGTCCAGTTTGTAGTTCCTCTGCGCAGTTCCTGGTCTGTATACCGGTTTGCTGGAATCCCTTCTAATGTGTGAACAAAATGATGAGGCCATTCTTCTAGTGGTGTCATCCTCCATAGCATTCTGCACTTCTCCAAGTGTTCTACAAGTTTCCTCTTTCCGTCATATTTCCACAGTTGGTTGGTTTCTTGTTCTGCGCCAAATCTAATGCGTAGTAATCACTTACATTGGTACCAGTCCTTAACTGACCCTTTGTGCACACCCCACCATCTTGCAGGTGTTTCCTTGAGTGCTATATCCAGGGATAAGAGACTCTGATTGTCTAACACTTCATCTTTGTATCATGTTAAGAATGCTTCTAAGTCATTCACCCCATGAAAGCTAGGAGGTTCCCTTATCTCCGTACCTACCCATCTTTCTACGCGGTCTATTCTTGTGCATCTTCTTATGGAGACTTCATGTAACCTCTGCTACCAGTTCCTAAGAATGTATCTGATTCTGACGTGCATGCCGTGATACTTCTCCAAATGAGTACCCCATCTGCAGTTTGTTTCAAATAATCTTCTTCTCATGCGGTTGTTATGTACAACTGGTTAATTTCATCTAGGTCTAAGCAAGTGGGTTCTACAAACCTTTCCCCTTCTGATGGATCCAATGGCGCAATAAATCTGTATTCTCCTGAATAAAATGTCATCTTCCTCATTTTTAAGTTGATTATGGCATGATTTTCAAATGACCAATCCAAGCCAAGCAATGATGGATAAGGTATCATGACATTCACTATCTTTATCACTTCGAAATCAAATTTAGTGCACACTCCATCTAGATATACTATCACCCATTTTAGTCTTCCAATTGGTAAAACTCTGTGTTGATTGGCTAGTTTTAGCTGAACAAGTGAATATCCTAATGTGGGCTTGCCCATACATTGCCATGTCTTCTTGGGTAACACATTTACTTCGGATTCTAAATCCAGTATAATATCTCCCATGTTGAAATCTCCAATGTTGGCGTTCAGTCAGAATTTTCTGCTTGTTCTCCTCCTTGTATGTAGATGATTAACTATTTTCTGTTCTAGCTTTCCTTCTACCTCCATGGTACATATTTCTAGCATATTTTTTAATACTTTAACAAATGATGGATCATTTAGTATTTTAACATAGGATTGAAAAAATCCCTTAATCGTACTTACTTGTCCTTGGGGCTGTGATTCTTTGGTGTGATCTAGCGATGGAGGCATATTATATGCTGGTACTTCCTTAGTATGCTGCGTAGTTGATGTCGATGCAATGTCTGGATTCAATAATTCTTGTCTGGCCTGCTTGAATATCTCTTTCTCATTCTGCGCATCA
>SNQJ01S0026764.1:0-10876 GCA_010110895.2 Picea sitchensis | reverse complement strand
ACCTAGCTCCAGGATATCTACGGATATCCTGGCCCTCCGTGCCCAAAACCTCTAGCAACTCGGTGCCTGCCTGATCAATATGTCACAACCAGAAAAACCCGTGCCTCAATCTGAGCACACCAATCTCACAGCCCCTCTCGGCTCTCTTCCCATAGCAAGAAAACAGTCCCCCCGTAGAATCCTCCCCCTCCCACTCCTTCCTTCCTTCCTTATCCCCCCTTCACCGACACTCCTCCCTCCATTAAATTCCTTATCCCTAGGCCGAAGCCACCCTCGGAGCACCTTGACCTTGACAGAGAAGAATACTGGTAGCAATCAATAGCCAAGCAAGGCTAATGCACCAAGCAAGAATAGAAACCAAAGCTGATCAAATAGTCCCACCCAGAAACTGGCGCAACACCTTTCCCAAAAACTTGCGCACAAAACTACCAACTGCAATGCGCACAACCGACTCTCTGCAATTTTGAGAATGTGTTAAATGAGAGACTGACACCTTGTATTTATAGTGGTTCTGGCAAACTTACTGGGGCCGAATTCTCCTTCTGGGTACTAATTAATTCATATTAATTATATTTCTACAACCGACATCTCGTCTAGGGTTTCCTTTACTTCTTTGCTTCCTTTCATAATATTCTAATCTTGTCATAGGTCACAATAGAGGTTCATACCTCCCAAATCTACCATAATATTAACACCATGTAGTGTGCCAATGTTGGACATTCATTCTTATGGTGTCCTTCTATCCTACATGTGGTACACTAAACAAATTATGTTTTTTCCTTACCTTTGTTCTAGTTTAGCTGGAATGTTAAGTTCTTCATATGCTCCTTCAACTCCTCTAAGGCTGGATCCGTCTTCTAATATTGGTTCTCTTCCAATTGTAGGGATTCCTGTAGAGCCGTTGCCTGGGTTTGAAACTTCTGTTGTCACAAAGGGTATTTCAAGTGTGGTAGCAATGAATTGAAAAACAAATGCCTATGCTGCATATCTGTCATGACATATTTTAGCTTTCCCTTCAATCATTTGAATCTCTGGTCAATATCCCATATAGATTCTCCTAGTTTCTGTCTAATATCTATCATCTCATTCATGTATTGATCCCCTGAACTAGGCTTCTAGAATTCATTTATCAATAGATTTTTGATATCTCCAATCGTTCTGGTTGTTCCTGGAACACTGTTTGTTGCTAAACTCATGTACCAATCTAGTGCGCGATCTATTAGCGTAATAGCTAATTGCGCAAGTTTAGTGTCCTCATCTGTGATCTATTTTTCTTCCTAGATCTTTTCAGAAATAAACAAGTTCTTCTCAGGGTCTTTTGATGTCTCTCCTTTGAATTTTGGTAACCTTATGGTGGGATCGTGTCCTGCCATCATGAATGCTGAACTACTACCTCCGTGAGGTGTAGATACTTGACTAATGCTTCCTAAACTGGATCCCCTAGTTGTTGTTCCTTGTGTAGATGTAGTTCCTCCTGTCTTCCTTCTCCCAAAATTCGGTTGTCTAAATGGTGGTGCTCTTCTTGTTGTATTAGTCACACATGGGTTTATGGGTTCCACACTGACACTTATTGGATAGGAGTGTTGCCTTCTATTCCCTCTCTTGGACCTATCGTATTTATCTCATATACCGTGCATAGGATTTTATCAATTTGCTCCATAGCCCGGAGATCCTCTACCTCTTATTCATCACTTGCCAAGCCCTCCCTCGCGGCTACGACTCTCTTCTTGGTGTTCATCGTGTATTGGTAGGGTAATCCACTGCACATTCTTCCAGCTGTTTCCATGATCTGTTTGATCTAGTCTTCGTCCATCATAATTAGGTCCAAGGCCTCCTCCTTCTTAAATTTATACATTTCTCCCTCCATTTCTCCTTCTCTTGTCAGTTCTTCCCCCCTTCCCCCATGCACACATGGAAGTTTTAGCTGTCTGACATCATTGCCATTACCCCTTTGTTATATAGTAATATCTTAATAGAAGTATATAATGATTTGATATACCTACCTCGAGGTCCCTTCAAGAACTCTTGATCTGCTGCGTTGTAAGACTTTGCTATATCTACTGCAAATTCTGTGATAAATCTTGCAACGATGCTGTCTAACCAAAAATCTATTGCATGCGTAAATTTATTATCAACTTGTTGTAACTGCATGATTCCACTCTAGATGTTTGATCCGATTTGTAGGATAGTTTTCTTTCAATGTTTTTATCCACTCCTACAACACATGCGGGAAATCACGAAAAAATACTTCATGCAAGTCGTTGAATATGTACTTGTCCAGATATTTATGCAGTGTTAACTTCAGGTTTCTGTTATCTTTCTGCGCAAACTCCAGCTCCTTTGTTTTCAACCATCTCTCTATCTCTTCCTTTGTCGAATTCCACGGTCTCAACATTCCCTTTTAGATTCTCATTCTTTTAACATCTTGTCGTCCGATCTGGAAATCTTTTGACGTGTCTTCATCAGGTCTCATTTACTCAATCCCATATTGTTCCAACCAACTAGCAACAAAACCATTTGTTGGATTTTTGTCTTCTACTGGTTAGTTTACTTTATCGTTCATATGCTCTGATCCTATCTTACTGTCCTAGATTGACCCAGGTTCAAATTTATTAAGCTCCCAACAAAATCCATTTAAAAGTACTGGCCCCTTTGATAAACTAGAAGGCAACGCAACACACAGAGTGTACTGCGCAGTCTCACCCGAGATAGCTCTATGGGTGGCTACAATATGCAGTTGTTTGCAACCTGGGAATGAGTGGAGATCTGTTGTTGTATCTTGTAATCTTTGTTTATTCAGCCTAACCTTTTATTATAGCAGTTATTCCATTCATGTATGTGAAATCTTAGATCTAGCTAGTCACTTGATTCATTCATCTAGCATTCAACACTTAACAACAATAGGGACACATACATTCAATCACAAAACACATGTGTTACCGTGGTTCATCCCCTCCTGGGCTACGTCCAAAAATATCTGGCTCTCAAGATATTTATTATGGTTCAGTAATATGTCACAACACGCGTGATTACAATCTTGGATCTTACACTCTCAACCGACTCCTCTATCCCCGTGAGGCTGACTAGATCGCACCAGGCTCCTCAACCTGCGATCTAACCCTCGGGACTGAGCTGCTCACTGCTTATCTATATCACCATCTTATTGACTAGTACAGTTCTTACAACTCTTTTCCATCTCTCTTCCTCTCCTTCTCTCTGCCACTCCTTGTCCTTGTTGATGATTGCAACTATGCGAGACATTCTCCAACTTGCAAACCTGTGAGATGTGGATCATTGCAACTATGTGAGTCTTTCTCCAGCTTAAAAACTTGAGAGAAAACCACTAATAATGGTACGTGGTTCCTATATGAGACAACGCTGGAACGTAGAGATGACCTCCTCCATTCAGAGAGTTGAGAATAACTCTAGATGATTCTCCAGTGGGAAAAGGTGATCTGCTGAATTAGACGTGCTTGTGGCTAAGCACAAGGTGAACATGTGAAATCCCAAAGTGTTGGGTGCATCGTCACGAGAACATAAATGAAGATGATGTATTAGCCTCCTTTGAGAAACATAGTTGACGGGAAACTCCAGATGATTATCCTGTGTGAGACAGAGGAAAACAAGATCTGCTGAGTGGACGTGCCTGTGGATGAGCACAGGTGAGTGTGTGAAGAACTGGTTCTTCTGTGTAATGCAGTGAGCCAGGGATATGGACATCCCTATGGATGTGCCCCTAGTGGATGAGCACTAGTGGGTGTATAAGATCCCTTGCTATATTATTCAAGAGTCAGACCTGCCTGTAACCCTAATTGTAATGTAAAGGGTACAGTTCAGCCCCACCTTAATGTGAATAATAATTAATGTAAACGATAATTAATATAAAAGATAATTAATATGGAAGTTATTAACTATATTTTGAGTTATTTAGGTCGAACCTATTGTGCCAATAGATACATCATTTGACGTGACATGTCTTATATAAATAAAGGTGAATCGCCATTGAGGAAACACACTTTTCATTGTGTCATCTCATGATTTCAGAAGTTGTGGTCTGAAATTATGAGAATTGCAGCACCCTCTTGTGTGCTAGTTTTGGTGATGGTGTGGGAGGTCTTTCTCTTGAGGAATATAGAAAAGGATTGGTTGGGTTTTCTTCCCTTGTTAAGAAAAGTTTCCCAGGATACTTCTTGTGTACTTGTGCATGGATATTCTTCTTGTGGTCTTGGTTGTTGCAATAGTTATGGCTCAAGTAATTGTTGAAACAAAAAATTTAAAGGAATACATGAGCCATAGCTCACTGAAAAAAAATAACGTGGTATCAGAGCAGGTTCTGAAGAATACCCATTGCACATTGATAAATGAAGGTCGTGAAAAATTGAGGCTTCTAGCAAAGAAGGGCCAGATTTTTCTCAACATAGGAGGGCTGGATTTTTCTCCTTAAAATCCGTGGTAGAATTGAGGCCGAACCTCTCCTTTCTGTGGCAAAGTATAGGGCCGGACCTCTACCTAAATTCTCAGCTAGACGCAGGCTTTCTCTTAAAGGAAAACACAACATAAGAGAATCCCTCTAGGACTGCCACCAAAGAGACCTACATCAGACTCAAACTCTAAGACAACCGCAGCCGAGAAGGAGCCCTAACTCAGCTAGAACTTGAGGCTGAACCTCTCTTCTATGGAAAAGTTTTAAGGTGGAGACTTCTCTAGGGATGACGTAGACCAAACAACAGACTTAAACCCTCCAGAACTGCCACATCTAGAAGGAGACCGAACAACATACTTAAACAACAAATTTCAAACCAAATTTTGAAGGAAAAGACAATTCTATATTTTGGGAAAATGTGGGAAGCATGAAATTTGTCTGTTGTGGATGTGGTTACTATATAGAAAGTTTACATTATTATCCAAAGATATAAACATTAATTCTTAACACTAGTACCTTAGTACAACAAAATGTGAAATCGAGGGAATTCAATTTCGACAATTTATATCGTTTTCAGTGGGGTTTAAATTCTAGTTTGAACCTTCTTCTTCGTGCATGTTGATCTGCATCCATACATGGTTGAGGAAAATTTGTCTACCTTAGTGATCATACAACCTGGTCCATTGTGAGAGAAGAGTAAAGTAAAGGAAAGCCAAGAAAGGTGTTGATCTGAGCTAGATAAAAATGAGTTAAATAGTATTGTGAAGCATGGCTGGGAAAGTAGATTTGATAGGTGGGTGCACATTCCAAGATTGAAAATCCAGAGAATGATATCTTCCTATTTGTGACACACCTAACCTTCAAAAGCATAAGAAATATCCAAGGTTTTGTTTCTAAAGTCAATTACTTCCATCTACCCTTTTCTAAGCACGCATGGAGAAATATAAGATCATTAACAAATTGGGGGATGACACCTATGGAAGTGTTTGGAAGGATATTAATAGGAAGACCAATGAAATAGTTGCTATTAATAAAATGAAGAGGAAATCTTATTCTTGGCATGTATGTATGAATCCTTCTGAATAAGACTTGTTGCAGAAGCTGGGTACCCTAAAATGCACTGATTCTATGCAAACAAAGTTAGGTTGGAGAAAGGTAGCTGATTGTTGCACTTAACAAGATCTCGACAACCCGTAGCATGGGAAAATTCCATTTGTTCCATCATCTCTTTACTAGAGGCTGATGCAGCAGTAAAGGTTGATGCAGACTTCATCAGAAACTTGTGTGTTATAGGTGGCTACAAGGAAGACAAGAAAAGAATGTTATTGACCATCATGACTTTGACAAAACAAGAAGAACCTCCTTCGGTGTACACCCTCAGGTATGAACTTATATATATATATATATATTATTTGCATCATTGTCATAAAAAGTATTTGTAGGAGGAAGGAACCCCTGGTGAAAATCATGGACCCAGAGAAGTCTCAGTGCATTCACAAGAACAACACACTGGAAGTAAAAAACCTCAGGTTTGATTGTTTGATTATCTTGATACATTACAATTAGGTGTTGTAGCTGCGACACCAATCCTTAAATTGTTTTGATTCTAGAGATGTACTCACAAATCTACTCTAGGAGATATTGTTGTCTTATTTCCTTTCGTTTGTTTCCTTGTTCCAGACAGGTTAACAACAAAGGAAGATGTTTTCCTTCAAAGACTTCAAAGGGAGTCACTTGACTCAGAGGGAGTCAAAACCAATTAAGAAGAAGGAAAAGACAAATACCTTCTCCCCCTTCAGCTATTCACAGGGAGACTGCCATTGATACAGTTGATCCAATTGATATTCCCAGGGACTTTACAATAGGCCATAATGGGCCTGTCTAGGCTTGACAAACTCTGGAAGAGGCAGAAAGACATGAAACTGATGGAAGTATCAAGAAATATAAAACAAGACTTGTCGTCAGAGGACTCTAACAAACATAGGGAGTTGTTTATGATGTGACACTTGATCCAATAAGCTCGATACACTTCCATCCATACTACCATCCATGAGTTGGAAGCTATATCAGATGTATGGATTCTTGACGAGTTTGGGTTTCATCAAGAGTGTTGTTGATCCAAACCTATATTATTATAGTGTTGGTGACAAGAGCCCGATTTTGATGACTTATTCAGAAAGACTTGTTGTTGGATACAAATAAGCTTTGACTATTGATTTTGAGATGAAGTATATGAGTATGATGCACTACTTCTTGGGGCAAGAAGTATGACAGAGGATCGATGAGATTTTCCTGAGTCAAGGAAAATATACAGTGATAATATTAAAGAAGCTCAGTATGACAAAATGCAAAACCACCGTGATGGATTTAAAGAAAATGAATGATGATGATTCATACGAGATTGATCCATAACTGATTGGATCATTGATGTATCTAGTTAACACCAGATCAAATTCATGCTATGTAGTGAATGTACTTAGTCAATCCATGAGTCAGCCGAGACAAACTCACTGGATAACAGTAAAGCATGTATTGAGATATATATTAGGCACAATTGGATATGGCTTGAGATATTCCTTCAGTGTGAACTTGAGTTTGTAGGATATGTCGATACAGATTGAGCAGAGAGTACAATGGACCAGAAGAGCACATCTGATTGTTGTCTTACCGTGAAGTTTGCCATAATTTCCTGATGCAGCAGGAAACAAAACTCTGTGGCCTTGAGTACCACAAAAGAATAGTATATAACACCGAATGTGAGAAGCATATGGCTTCACAAGATTCTGATAGATTTACTTAACCATGAGATGGATCCTATGATGATAACCAAGAGCCTTGTGTAAATCTCTTTGAGAACCCAGTGTTTCTTGATGGATCGAAACACAATGATATGAAATATATTTATATCAGATATATGATGCAGAGAAAAATAGTACACATGAAGTAACTTCCTACAGATGAGCAGATTGTAGACATGTTCACTAAATTAACTTAGTGAAGAATGCATCCCTGGTTGAGAGGGAGTGTTCATGACTCCAGTCGAGACAAAGTTCAAAGTACATTTGTGTGAGACTTGGCATGATGGAGAATGCCTCCCTAGATGAGAGCGAGTGTTGATGATTGCATCTATGTGAGACATTATCCAACTTACAAACCTGTGAGATGTGGATCATTGCAGCTATGTGAGTCTTTCTCCATCTTACAAACCTGAGAGAAAGCCCCTAAGAAGGGTACGTGGTTCCTATATGAGACAAAGCTAGAACGTAGAGATGACCTCCTCCATTCAGAGAGTTGAGAAGAACTCTAGATGACTCTCCAGTGGGAAAAGGCGATTTGCTGAGTTAGACATGCCTGTGGTTGAGCACAAGGTGAACGTGTGAAATCCCAAAGTGCTGGGTGCATCATCATGAGAACAGAAATGAAGATGATGTATTATCCTCCTCTGAGCAACAGAGTTGATGAGAAACTCTAGATTATTATCTTGTGTGAGACAGAGAGAAATAAGATCTGTTGAGTGGACGTTCCTGTGGATGAGCACAGGTGAGCGTGTGAAGAACTGTTTCTTCTGTGTAATGCAATGAGCCAGGGATATGGACATCCCTATGGATGTGCCCCTAGTGGATGAGCACTAATGGGTGTATAAGATCCCTTGCTATATTTTTCAAGAGTCAGACCTGCCTGTAACCCTAATTGTAATGTAAAGGGTACAATTCGACCCCACCTTAATGTGATTAATAATTAATTTAAAAGATAATTAATATAAAATGTAATTGATATAAAGGGTAATTAATATAAAAGATAATTAATATGAAAGGTAATTAATATAAAAGATAATTAATATGGAAATTATTAATTATATTTTGAGTTATTGAGGTCGGCCCTATTGTTCCAATAGACACATCATTTGATGTAACAAGTCTTATATAAATAAAGGTGAATCCCCATTGAGGAAACAGACTTGTCATTGTGTCATCTCATGATTTCATAAGTTGTGGTCTGCAATTATGAGAATTGCAACACCCTCTTGTGTGCTAGTTTTGGTGATGGTGTGGGAGGTCTTTCTCTTGAGGAATATAGAAAAGGATTGGTTGGGTTTTCTTCCCTTGTTAAGAAGGGTTTCCTAGGATACTTCTTGTGTGCTTTTGCATGGATATTCTTCTTGTGATCTTGGTTACTCAATAGTTATGGTTCAAGTAATTGTTGAAACAAAAAATTTAAAGGAATACATGAGCCATAACTCACTGAAAAAAAACTAACAGTCATCTCCTCTCTTTCTCCCCCCGCTCCTTCTCTCTAAGTACTACTTATTTATATTCTTGGCTCATCATCCATTACAATACATTGAAAAAACCCTAACCCTAGCGTCATTAGGTATTTATTGCATGCACGCCTCACATGCTTCCCTCGTACATGCTGCTTTTCCTTCCAGATGTCCTTTCTTCCTTTCATGCTTCTCTTCCCAAAAATAGGCTTTTCCCCTGATTGGGTCTGCATCCAACGTCTCTCTAGAGGAGATGTTAGTTCATCTTGAAAACAAGTACAATAAGCATCTATATCAATGGTATTCATATGAAATCAAGTATTCATTGAACCTATAAATAATAGAACCTTTCAAAGACTTCTTTCACAATTTGTAATGTAGCAACTATCAACCTTGGTATGTGCAAATTGAAACTTAACAATTTGATCAATCAAACCTGGAACCTGGAGCATCAACTGTTTGTTCCTCTGAATATACTGAAATACTGAATCCAAGATCACTGCTTGGACAAGGTCTCTTGTATATTCCCTGCAAAATACACTCATGCTTTTGCTGGATGGTATAACATGAAAAAACATATACAAGTGGATACCTTTGAAATTTGCAACATCGTTCTGCTTGCCTTCTAATCTGAAACTATGCACCATCTTGACAAGAAGAGGTTAGAGACTGAATCAAAAGGTTCAATGATTAGAACAAGCTAGAAACCCCTAAATTACAACTTTGACCACAAAATCAGTTTTGACCAAAAGTCAACCTTTGACTTTGACCAAAAATTCAAACCTGACATTTTTTCTAGCTGAGGGTACCAAGAGGTTTTCTAGGCTAGGGTGCACTAGGATGTCAAATAATTAGGTCAAACACTTCACTAGAAGTGCTTGGACACAAGGGTTAGGGTTTTTGTTGTCGCTGCAAAAACTTGATTGCAATTGCAACTGCAATTTGGTGCTACAAGAAGCTTGTCAAATGACTTCCCAATCTACCTTCCAGTGGTTAGACTGTTCGAATATAGTGTGGTCCCATAACCTATTAAAGTAAAAGGTGTGCTCGTTTTACCATATACAATATCTCAATATTGTCACCCAACCATAGGCACACAACCACCCCCGAGCACCATAACCTTAGCAGATAGAATAATTCCAGAAGCAGTACTAGAACCAAAAATGAACCAAGAGATAGCGTTTCTCTCTCTCTCCAAGAATAACGCACCAAACAGAGAGTCCACAAACCTGAAACAAAGACCAAAAAGCTAGTTGCAATAGCTGTAGTTGTACTCCTCTAAACTTGCGCACCACTTGAATTGTGTGAGTTGTGAATGAGTGAATGACCAAATGAGATCAAGCGCCCTCTATTTATAGTGCTATTTTTCACCTGTCCAGGACAACTTCTTCTTTTAGAGGCTAATACTTAAATATTAATTCTTTTATTGAACCAACATGTCTTCTAGGGTTTCCACACATTTGTTTAGGGTTTCCATAGCTTTCAAAACATTCTAATCTAGTCAGAGGTTACACATGGAGGTTAATACCTCCCACAACTACCATAAAGGTTAATACCTCCCACAACTACCATAACATCAACATGGGCCACCATCATCAAATGAACCATGCTAATAAAATGAAGGAGTTGAGCTATAGTGAGGGGGGAGGCATCTAAGGGGTTGATGTCTGTGGAGAATGTTGGTCATAATCTCTAGGATCATTGTCTGCAAATGTGGATCATGGAGAATGATCTCCTCTAGTTACCCTAGGTGAGAGGGGGTAACAATCAAAACATAGAGAGAAGACACAAACATAGGTCACACTCTCATTCAAGGGGTAAGTCAATGCATTGCTCTAGGTCTCATTCATGCTCATGCTTTAAAATGTGTTTTCATCTTATTAATTGGATGAGATTTCACATAATTTTATTTGGGTTTGTTCTATCATACATTTTGCTTAATTCTCTTCCTTACAATTTCATATTAGGGTTGTAGCTTTCAAATTTGGTGGAAAAACAATGTAATTTTTTGCATATTCATATTCCATATTTTATGTTATGGTTTGTGGTAGCTCTTATATTTCACTCATATGAAAGATGACCACAACACTATACCTTAAATGTATTTCAATTATTTTTTTGTCTTCGATATATCTTGAGTACATATGTACCATACCTATTATATTTCATTTGCAAGACTTTTGTGTTGTAGT
>SNQJ01S0026763.1:114792-136604 GCA_010110895.2 Picea sitchensis | reverse complement strand
ATCTCATCTAATTCTTCAGTGCTTTTTTTGAACTTCTTCAACTTTTGTGTTGTCAATAGTAGCTCCCCTTTTGTGTGATCCAATTCTTCTTTCAATTTCTCATAATCTTCTAATTGTTCCTTCAAGCTATTAATGGTCTTTTCAAGCTTGTAATTATCTTCTTCACAACTACTCAATTCACATTTTAGTATTATGTTTGTGTTTCTAAGCTTGCTATTTTCAGTTTCAACATTCTTCAATTTTTCAAGATTCTCATCTTCTTGTTCACTCTCTGCATTGTCTTTGTATCCCCAAAAAGAATCAAGGTTGGTTTCTTCATCTGAATCTTCTTCAAAAATGATTTCTTCTTCTTTAGAATTTTTATGATCATCATTCTGGGTTTCTTGGGTTATGAAGAGGACTTCTCCTCCATCATTATCTTCTTCATCACTCTCATCTGAGGAGATGTCATTATCCTTGGAGTAGAAACTCTTTTTATTGTTGAGACTTCTCTTTTTATAGTAACAGTTTTCAACAATATGTCCTATTGTACCATAGTTAAAGCATTTGAGAGGAGACTTACCTTTGTATCTTCCACTTCCCTTCTGGAACCTTCTTACGAAATTTGCTATTTCTTCATCAAGGTCATTATCCTTGTCTTTTGTCTTCTTTATGGCTTTAAAGGCTGATTCATTGTTTGGTTGGTCACTTTCTGTACCTGTTCTCATTTCATATGCCATAAGAGTCCCATGTAATTCATCCATTGTCATTTTGGTCAAGTCCCTAGTTTCTTCAACGACGGAGACCTTAGCATCATACTTTAAGAGAAGTGATCTCAACACTTTTTGTACAACCAAGGATTCATCGAGCTCTTCACCTAATCCTCTGATAGCATTAACGACTTCATCAACTCTAAGAAAATAGGTTGCAATATCTCCCTTTTCATTCATCTTCAAATTTTCAAATTCTGCTCTATGTCGTTGAAGCTTGACCTGCTTAACTTTTGGATCACCTTCGTAGATACTCTTGAGTTTGTCCCATACCTCTTTAGCAGTGTTGTAGCCCATCACTTTGCTAGCAATGGTTGGTGCCAATGATGCTAGAATAACATGTCTGGCTTTTGAATTACAACTCATAAGCTTCTTCTCATTTGGATCGGTTGGAGCATTATTTGGGATTACATAGCCATTTACAACTGAGTACGGATGCTAGAATAACATGTCTAGATTTTGAATTACAACTCATAAGCTTCTTCTAATGGACTCTGATCCAAATTAGAAGAGATCGCTTTTCACCGCTAAATATGCAGTGGACTTGGAAACTTTTTGCAACTGAAATAAGATCTCTTGCACCTGCTATACCTAAAGGGAGTTAAAAAACTCCGTAATGGGGTTCTCTCTTTGTATTCCCTTCATCACTACAACGCTCCATACTCTCAAAAGTCAGCCATCACTATAATACATTTGTCATCCCTATTTTGCGGTGGCCTCTTGCCATCTACTAATATATCTAAGAACTCATTTTGTAGGTCAGTTCTAATCCTACTTCTTTCTTAACCTTGAAGTCTTCCAATAGTACCCATCTTCAAGGATTTCAATCATCTCCCTTTGTCGCTAGGTCCATTGATTCATTTTAATAACTAATCTAGCTTCATCGTCTGCCATTCATAACAGATAATAGATTACAAGTAGTAGTTTCCTCAGTGGTTCAACCCTGCTGTTTCAATCACATCCCAACTGGCGTTGCTTCAACTGGAGTAGCTCTGTGTTCAACTGAATTTGCTTCAATCACAATCCACAATTCGACTCTGCAGTCAACTGGCCTTTTAGAAAGGTTGAATTGTCCTCATTAGGCCTTCCCTTTGTCAAATCCTGATACATCTCCATGTAAGAAGCAGTGTCTTTAAAATTCTCAGGTTCCACCTGCAAAGTATTCAACCCATCGTTGACAGCAAGTAGCACTGCAGTACGATCAATACGGTTCTTTCCGCAGACACATTCATCCATTGAATCCTCCCGATCTTTCCAATCATTGCTCAAACCAGAACCTTCAATGTCAAAATCAGCCTCTAGACCCTCAAAATCAGTCGCAGCTCTGTCTAACAGAACTAATATTTCCAAAATTTTTCCATTTTGTGAAAAACGGAGGCAATCAGAGTTCGGGTTTCAGCGTTTACAAACACCCAACACAAAAAAAAAATTATTCCCAATTGATGTGTCTAATGTGAATCCACATACCGTAATTTTTCCATTTTGTGAAAAACGGAGGCAATCAGAGTTTGGGTTTCAGCATTTACGAACATCCAACACAAAACGAAAAACAATTATTCTTGAAATGTGAAAGGAGGCTTATCGAAATTTGGGGTTCTTTCATACACAACAATACAAAACAAAACAAAAAATAAACAAAACTTCAATCAATAATGGCGTAAAATGTGAAAAGGATTTAGTCTACCCACTTTAAGATAGGGGTTTTGAGACTAAACAACTATGCACACTTTTTAACAAGTAATCTCCAAATGCAATGTGAATAGGTGACGCCGAACGCACCCCGATGCATTAATGTCCAAGGACCCTGGATCTCTTCCTTTGGTTCAAGAACTCAACGGTTCTTTACTTCATCAAAGTCTCAGACCTACAGATTCTATCTCACACTTTCATTTCTTCCTTCGAGGATCGGAACTTCAAGCATTTGCGAAGTTCAACTGTTATGCGCATTACCTTCCGGATCCCCGAGACTCCTGGAGATGTACGTACTATCACGATTTCTTTCCTCAAATATCGAGACTTCATTTATCAGCCTTCATCATCGGGTGGACATCTCGCACACTCTAGAGTTCAAACTTCCCGAGACCTGACAAGGCCGAGATGTCGGCTAACTCACATCTCTCCTGACTCCGCTACTCATGCGCTTGGTGATCACCACTCCCCCATGCCCGACGGGAAACTCGACACTTCACACATATCACCACTGTGGCCCACACGGGTCCACATCACATTGCCTAGGCTTTGCTTCTCATTTCCTACAACTTCTACTTAGGTTGGAGTCTTAATTGAACTCCTCCATGCCGATTCATGAAATAACCATCGCCTTCAAGCGATCCCGATTGATTCGCTTCGCCCTCCCGAGTTTCCAACCTTTTTCACACTCAACATCGGCGGCTTCCTTTGTCCTCTCAGCACTCCATCGGTCCTCGATTCTCACTTCCTCTTGAGAATTTAACGGTCCGCTCAATTGCAAATTGAACAAGCACTATTCCATGAAGTCTCCTCGTCTAATCAGTATAAGTTTCCGTGACTTCTTGCTCGAACACTTCCAACACATCTCCTCCATGCAATTCTTCGACATAATCAAAGGTTCATTCCTTCTGGGCTTGTTCTCGACTTATCAAGTCCTACGAGAACTTCTTGCATGCACTCTTATGGAAAATTTTCAACAATCTTCTAAGTGTTGAAGTCTCTCGAATTCCTATGCACTTCGCAACAACAACCTTTCAACCCTTTGCTCGGGACCGTGAATCGACTTCGGGTTCACCAAGACACCTTGCATCGGCTCCGCTGCAGCACTCTCGCACTTCAGAGCCTAGAACTAGTACTCCCTCTCTACTTGAACCTTGTAGTCACGCACTCCTTGCATAAATTCAACCGCACTTTATGGGAATTCTCTCGTTCAAGATAGAGAAACAATTGAAACTAACTCCTCATTCTCATGCATCACTTTAACCATGAAATCACATACAAAGATATAAAAGCAAATGTATGACAAGAAGCAAACATTCATGAGCATATTATTTATCATCAATACACAGAGAATAACACAACCATGGAATTGAATCAAAGTTTTCTCCTATTAATTCAATATCCGTACATGAAGTTCTTCTTCATACAATTCTCTGCTTCTTCTTTCCTGCTTCTTCAATATCTTACAATGTACAAAGGATGGTGTCTATCTCGTTTCCCTCTCGAATTCCTAAACTATCAAATCTAGAATTAAATGTTTTGTCTAGTTTACATTAACTCCATTAAATGCCTCATCTACCTAAGGATGTGAGCTTAAAGGCCTGGCTATCCATATATACAAAGTGTGCTTCATTAACTCTACACATTAATGTTTTGCACAACAATATCAAGATGTTTCAAAATTTGTTACCAAATTTTATTCTCCGCCATCATACCGGTTTGTTTGACATGTATGGTATGCTCCTGCACCAATAGGCTTTGGACCCACCACTTTTGGGTTAGGGGTTTTGAGACTAAACAACTATGCACACTTTTTAACAAGTAATCTTCGAATGCAGAAAAATAATATATTGACTTGGGTTCAATATGATCTTATATTAAGATTACCCACTAACAAAATTACAACTGCTTTGGTATTTATATAAAAACTAACATTAATTCCCTAATTTAAAAATTGCCCCTTCGATCTTAAAAAATGTTTAATTGAAGTGGTGATGTTGTCTCGTGGCCTACAAAGATTACATACCACCACATAATTTAAGACAACCAATAAATTGGAAGTTAAATCCTCGAAGTCTTGAAGGTCATACGCACAACAATCCAACAATATTAAGTGGGTGAAATGATTACTATCCAACATACTCCCTCTTAATCATTTAAAACAAAAACAACCAAAAATATGCAATAGAATATTGTTGTTAACAAAGCATTACAACTTAAAGACCCCAATACTATCTCTATGAATTTTAAACAATTCATTTCCCAAAGGCTTTGTAAATATTTGTGCAAATTGTTCTTCTTAATTCCAATGTAACTGAACATAAATTTCTTTACCATTTACCAACTCTCAAATGAAATGATACATTGTACTAATGTGCTTACTCTGTTTGTGAAAAAAACTGATTCTTTGGAGACAGCAAATGGCTGATTTATTATCACAGAAAATTTGAGTTGCACCATTCTGCTCATGAAATAATTCATTCAAGGTTCTTCTCATCCATACAACTTGAGATGCAGCTGTTTTTGTTGCAACATACTCTACCTCAAGAGAAGATAAAGTCACTATGGGTTGTTTCTTTGATGCCCATGCCACTTTTCTAGATCCAAGAATGAACACATAACCATATGTGCTCTTCCTATCATCAATGGAACCTACAAAATAACTATCAGTATATCATCTCATCAACTCATAAAGTTCGTTTGATATGTATCGTATACCAAAATCATTGTTCCAGCAAATGTATCTCAGGATCTTTTCCCTCTGCTAAGCAATGAGTACTCTTCGGAGTCTCATTGGAATATGGAAATTAAATCCAATACAATAAACATAATATCAGGTCTCTTTGTTTTTAAATACATAAGGATTCCAACCAACTTCTTATACAGAGTTCGATCAAATATATGATCCCTCATAATATTTGCTAAGTTTGATACTAGTTGTCATTGGTGTTGCAAATCGGGTTTTCATAATTCAACATTTTGAAACCTTTTCACACCCATTTGCATATTTAGTTGGATCTAATGAAAATGCCATCATTAGATTGATCCACTTGAATTACAAGGAAATATTTCATCAAAATCTAAACTGGGTCATTCAAACTTCCTTTTCATGGCATTTTAAAATCATCTACAGATAGATCTCCAATAAAAATCAAGTCATCAACATACATACATATAATCAAAATTTTACCTTCCCGGTTTACCTTTGTAGGCTGTGGTTGGTTCACTTGGAATTTTATTGAATCCAACACTAATCAAGTAATCATCAATCATGCTATACCAAACTCCTCGATGTCCGCTTCAACTGTATAAATATTTTCTTAATCAGAACTTTATCTCTGTGTTTATAAATTTCATAACCTAGAGGTTGTCTTATATAAACCTCTTCCTCCAAAATCCATTCAAGAATGCAAACTTAATGTACATTTGATGTATGATCCATCTTTTATTCCTGAAAGCCTAAATGGCGACCATCCCCACTACACTCAAGCAATAGGGCTTGTATTGTAATCTCACACTGGTTATTGACTAAACCCCTGAGCTACTAGTCTTTCCTTGTACTTTTCAAATTCACCTTCTACATTCAACTTAGTCTTATAAATCCACTTAACAATGCTCTGTATTACCTTCCGTGTAAACCAACAAGATCCAAGTGCTATTTCTTCAATGGAATCAATCTCCTCAACCATTTCTTTTATCCAGACATCCACTTTAGCAACTTCATCATAACTTACATGATCACATGCCATTAATGAAAATTTGAAATATGATCTACTTCTTCAATTTGATCATATAATTCTCTTAAGCTCCTAGCCTTTTGAAATTTAAATATGTTTTATATATGAAGTTGGGTAGGATCTGACCACTTACTTGTGAATCTGTTTGATTTGCACCATGTCCAGATGGCTCACCATGCTCACGAGTTCTAGGCATTCTAAATTGAGATGGGATGGAATCTGGTGCTTGCCTTATTGGACTTCTTGATGTAGGCTTATGTGCATGTGGAACCAACTGCCCACCTCCTTCCAAATTTCTTAGCTCCATCATCATCTTCAAGGGATAACATAACTCCCTTTGAAACATATTTATCAATAATTTCATCCTAGGCTTCCTCTTCTTTAAATTTAACACCACATTACATACTGGTGATGGGATTGTAGATGACCCATATGCCCTAGACTCTTCACTACATACAAAAAAGATACATCTTTCGCTTCACATCCATAAATTCCTCCTCCTCCTCATTTCTTTATGTACATGCGCATATGCTACACATACAAAAATTCTGAAATAAGAAACATTACAAGGGTTGGCTTCATTCCAAAGGCTTTGTAAGTACATCATCATCATCATCATCTTCATGGTTTTGGTCAGACTTCATTCAAGATATAGACAGAAAGAACAACCTGTGATCTCCTAATATTCATTCATTTGAAAGATGTTTCTTCAACATGCTCGAAAGCCATATTCATGATGGTCTCGATTCTTCCTTTCACCCACTCCATTCTATTATGGAGTATAATGAGTAGTAAACTGCCATTTTAATTCCATGAAAATCATTGTAATTTAATGAATTCATTGAATTTATACTCACCTCCTCTATCAAACCTCAGGATCTTAATGGTTCAACTTACTCTCATTTTCAACTATAGACTTAAACCTCTTGAAACTTCAAAGGCTTCAGATTTCTGCTTCAACAAATACAACCAAGTCTCTCCTGCATCAAATCAATAATAAAAGTCATAAAATAAACACTACCAATCAAAGAAGGTATTTTCATAGGTCCACAAAAATCCATGTGGACAATTTCCAAATGGAGCCTTTGATCCAGGAAACACCAAAACAAATCTCTGATGCTTCCCAAGTATACAACTATCACAAGAGCTTGCAGGTTGCTAAACACAGGGCAACCACTTTACCATCTTCTTCTTCTGTAAAAGATCTAATCCACCAAAATGTAAATAACCATATCTCAAATTCCATAACAAAGATTCATCTAAACTTCCATCTTTATAAGCATTCAAAGAACCACTCCAATCATTTCTCATAACAAGTGGAAACATTCTATTCTTGGTCATCTCTACTCTTGCAACCAACTGTTTGTTGGGTAATTTATCATAGATTGTACATACCTTTGTTCTTGAATAGACACTGTAGATTTTCTGGGCATCATTTTCCAACACTAATGAGATTGCATTTTAAACTAGGAACAAAATAAATATCTTGTTTTACAAAGAGCCCTTCCATCAAGATTTTCCAGGCTCCATTGGGAGTCTTACAAGAAGATACAGGAAAAAGGAGATTGGGAGGAATAAGACTACAAATTGTTCTCCTGAAAGCCCCTCATCCATGCATTTAAGTACTTGGATTTTTCTATGGACAATGTCAGTTTGTATCTAGATTCATGGTTAACCTATACAACCTCTAGATTGGATATGGCTATTTTATCCTTCCATGCAAAATAGCAAGCCACAAGGTGAGAATGAATTCTTTTTGAATTCCATCTTTCCGCTGTCTTCTCAATCGTTTTGTACCTCAGAAAAAATTTTGGTGTAGATTTTCTTAGCAGTCCGTCATTGATTTGATGCCATGTAAATGTGTTCCGTATAGAATAGATATATATAAAAAATGATACACGGTGCAGAGAATTGGAAAAGAAGAAGAAGGAGAGAAAAATGGAAGAATTCTCATTAACTCACCAAGGAATAATGAATAATTTATACATGATAATTGTATAACTCAATGAGTTCAACTGAGGTGAACCAAGTTTCCATAGTGGTGGTCTAGAGTTATGTGGACACACACAGTTACTGAGCCAACCACCTATTCTAGTCTCTCGCGCAGTTACAGGAGTGAACTGCCAACTAATTGAGTTAACTATTAGTCTCAGTTCCTCAGTTAACTGAATGAATAGTGAGTAGTGAGGAGTTAACTTAGGGAATCAAGGCTACTGCAAGCGCTACTCAGTGATGATACCAAGGCAAGGTCTAATCATTAGCATGGTGATGATCCCAATGTTTCAAGTGGTGATGATCCTAATGCAACATCTAAACTCAACTTAAATAGTCAAAATCAAGGTGAACTGAAAGAGAAAATTCTCTAGGTGGAATATTCTCTTCCTAAAATATAGGAGATCAAGGATTAATACTATATTGTAAAAAATAAAAACCCAAGGAAAATAAATCCTAGGTGTGTGTAGTGAAGTAACTCCAACATACCGTGTGAGATTTTCAAGGCTAAGTGCAAGTGATTGCAAGAAACTATGAAGAAGCTTTGTGTTGTAATCTGTGGAAGGAGGATCTGAAATGAAAGGCGCTATGACAAATCTCCGCCAAGGTCCTCTACCGAGTAAGATATCATGGTTCTATGCATGCATAATTTGACAATAAAATAAATAAATAGAGAAGAATTGATTGACGTGAGTCTCAAGGTAGTGTGAACTAATGCATATCCCAGGTTGTGGTTTCTGTGCTTCTATAGGTTGTTCTCTTGTTTATGTGGTTAAATGCTGAGTGCAATCGACATATATTCTTAGAAGAATCTAATATGTAGCTTAGTGCTGAATAATGAAATGAATGCTAGATCTAATCTATGTTACTCTTAGTACTATTGAATCTATTGGATCTGTAACATCATACCGACCTATTATTAGGGTTTAGTCGTGATTGGTAAATCCAAAGATCAATATTAATGAACTATAATTATTAAGTGCTCTATTAAGGTGTTATTATCAATCATATATCCGCAGGTCCCAACTAAGGTTGCCGACATTTGAGTCCCATAACCACCCTTTCCTCTACCTCAGGTGACTTCATTTGCTTCGCAGTTGTTGTTGAAAGGGATGATAGTTAGGTTTTGTTGGTGCACTATTGTAAGAGTTGAACTCGGTTCCGCCTGCAAGCAACAAAATGGTCTCACACTGACCAAAACTGAATGCCGGGAATCAGAAAAGAGAAGGCTACATGGTAGATATGTTTCCCTAGTGCGCAACATTCTATTTGACCTGTGAAGCTATAAAAGCTAAGAAGAAAATTCATATATATGAATAAAAGAGTTAAGACCTGAAAGATTATATGCTCCGATAAAAGTAAAGTAAGAATTTTGGTTAAAGAGGTAAGATCTAAAGCTTTGTTCCCTTAAAAAGGTAATAACAGCAGTTTTGATTGAAAAGGTAAGATAAGTGGAAATTTTGTTTCAAAGGAATGATCTATGTATGTTTGATAAAATTTGTCCTAGCTTGAAAAGGGCAATAAATAGATGAAAGAAGGTTTGATATGAGAGTAGATCCGACAAAAATAGTGAAAGATGTTATTCCTATGCATAGAAAGAATGTTTTAATTAACAAATGGATGCAAGGATCCTAGAAAGAAATTTTAGCAGTCTAGTTACTATGATCCTCATGCCCAGTACAGGAAATGATGGTGATCATTTCAAATAAAGAGAGGATCAACTTTGTTATATTGCAGAAGACTCCATATTATATCATATTAAGAAATGCCTTGGGAGAAGACCTAGTTGTTTTGTTGCAAAGCCAGTGAGATCATGGAATCTTTAGAATAATTGGTAAGATTGACAATGAATATGAGACAAGAAAACCCTGAGGAAGTCCAAGAAACTAAGAACATGAAACCTTTTAAAGAATTATTATTAGAGAATGTATTGATACAAATGAAAGAAACCCTAAATGATTATAGAAATATCAACTTATCGAGATCTTCAAAAAGAAAAATAATGCATAGAATAAAGAATAGGAGATTTCGATATTGTCCGTGGTTCGGATGAAACACATGTAAATATCATGAAAGAAAGAACTTCAAACTTTAGGGAAATCCCGCCATGATCTTCCATTGGTGCTATTGAATAGGACCATTTAGAAGAAAAAGTTGATAACCCCTTGTGAAGACTCCAATCAAGTATCTATGAGTGCTAATGGAACTACGACAGAGGAATATTTGAGGTTGTTAAATTCTCCTATTGAGAACAATGCCCCATTTTATATATTACTAGAAAAACCTTGGATTGAAAAGGATTAGATGTGTATGAAAAAGATGAGGAAGTCTTAGAACATAAGAAGCAATAATTAAATAAATATTTCAAGACTAGGAGGATAACACATTTGATTGAAGAACATGAGAATAGATTGAAGCCACTTAGAACCATAAACTGATGTCAAAGCTGAAAGAACACAAACATACTTTAAGAACCCATCCACACAGGAAAGAAAAGCACCTACCCCAGACAGAAAAAAAAGTATTACCCTTGAACACTATGAAAGACCCTCAACAATGCGAAGTTACTATCCTAAAAGGAGATAAGTATAAGAATGGAAAGAGGAACACCGGTGACGAAGAGCACCGGGAAGAAGGCTAGAAAGCCTGGCAGAGAGAGAGAAAAGATAGAAAAGTTGGAGAAGGTTCCTTAAGGGACTTCATGTATTAGGAAGGCTCTGCAAGACTTTAACTTAATCAGATACCGTAACAAACAACAATACTGTAATCGGCCATGGTAACAAATATAGTCGCTGAAGGCATGATAATTGTAAGATCCATGTCTCTCAATATTAGGAAATAAATATATATACTAAATATCACCATTACAATTGTCTATTGGGACCATGCCGCAACAGACATAACCACATTAATGAAGGCCTCTTGTCCGTTGGAAAGATTCGTTACATTGTCACTTACTTAGTGCTGACATTGTTGCACCGAAACACTTTTGTGAATTGTAATCTAGACAAACTATCAAGTATCGTTGTTTACTCAGGAGATTGACACCTTTTCTATTGCATTATTGACCTAAGTTATCCGACCAGAGGCGTCGGACGAGCTCAGTGCTGCAGAGAAATATATCAAAGAATTTCTCATCGATATCATGGTCAGTGCAATGTCCATAGGGTATCTGGCAAGACACAATGAGAGGAGTGCAAGCCTTCTCCTCCTGGTCAGACCGCTTGTGGATCTATAACATCTCAATTCAACAATGTAAAGAGAAGCAAGCATCGCGAGGACTTGGAAAATGTGAAGCTAATCTAGACCATCCTACCCAACTACATCCCACCTTTGATGAGATTACCTGCGAGTCGTGGACAACATCCCAGAGGAATTTTATTACACCATATTAATGCTAATTCTGTGTTAAGGACATATGTAGCTAGAACACAATAGGATAGGATTCTGGATACTGAAGTTCAATGACTTCAACCTATGAGATCGCAAGAACCATAACACGTTTCTCCATACAAATATTTGACCAGTATGAAGGGGAAGAACTCAAAATAATCCCCCCTAACCATGGATTGCGAACCTCGCGCAGTATGCCCTCTCGAATGTAATGAAGATTCCACATTTTGGAAGGCAACAAGAGGTTAACACGTGTTATTATCTCCAAGGTTACCATGGTAGTTACCTATGGCTAGATCGATGCATCACAGTCATTCAATCCGACAATCGCATCCATAGGATCACTAGATTGAGTACGTAGGGACTCCCCGCACCCACAGGACTTCTAACGAGGGAAGGATACAAATCAATGCATTGGTATAGAAGATCAAAGATACATATGGCTTACGGTGAAATGGGAACGCTGGGCTTGGTAAGAAGCTTCCATCCAGAATGATGCAGTACGCCTAGCATACCCATAGTAGGAAATATCATGAGGGAAGAAACAGATCCACACAGTCACAAGATTCATTAATAACACCTGGCCTGAAATGAAGGACTCCAGATGAATTGGGTGAAGTAATTCGTGAACCAACCGAATTAGATCTGGCCGCTAAGCCTGTGGATCAAGGCTATGAGTTCCACTTTAGCTAGCTCCTAATTCTCATCTCATTTACCTTCAGAGATGTCGGAAGGCGCGACCTTCCTAGACATTGAGTCATTTGAGCCACTGAATTCCCACCAATACTTGGTAATTTCGAAAGCAATATGGGAAAACAAAGAGTAGTCAAACACCTGGCCTTCATACATACATTCCAACCTAAGAGTGAAGGCCATTGAGGTTGTCCCTGCATGACACCAAAACAAACCGCATCAGTTCTGACCCCAGAAGTTTTCCACGTGAGATCGAATAATTTCCATTTATATTACCAAGGCACAAATGATCAAGTAAATAAGAGCTTCATTCATACTACAAGCTCACAGAGAGGACCTCGAGGAGATAAATCCAAGGACTGTATGCATCTCCTCATCCCTCACGAATTCCCATAGAAATGTCGGTCATGAACTATCTGGAATTTAGAGACCAATTAAGGAAGTAAAGGATACCTTGACTCCAAATGTATAGCAAGAATATCAATAAGGTCCAAAACTTGAGCAAATATCAGATGAAATTGCTTCAATATCACCTAGCCGAGGGAGTGATGACGAAAGGTGGTGATGTAACACAACCTAGGGATATTGTTTATGAGGCTCATCCCTTGAATAAAAGAGGATGTTTTCCTCTACAAAACCCGCAAATGTACAAAATCAAGAGCCAATTGACTAAGATGAAAATCCATGCCTAATAGATGATTCTCATCATCATCAAGCATCAGAAAGCGTATGCCCTCGGCAGGACATCTTGCGTAAAACATGAAGCCAAGAAGGAGAGATGAATGATAGGACTGCTAAGGTTGAACTCATAGTACAATGTGCCCTTCAATCTAGCTTCACGTAGTATCCAATCGCTACCGCCATCGAGGAACTAAAGTTGAGCGCTGAGCCCGCCAACTTCGCAGAAAGCGCCAGATGACCGGCCTTCCACCTTCATCGAAAACACAAGATACAAAGACTAATCCACACGACCTCTGTGCATACCACAAGAAGAAATGTAGAGAAACTCGGGTCACACAAAATCGGGAGGATGTGACTCTTCAAACTAAGTTTGAAGAGGAGAAAATACAAATCCAACAAGAGAAAGAGCGCTTCTTGCGTAACATCTTGAGTCAGCATACCACAAAGAAATTCTCTCCGTGGATGTAATTTAGAGACAAAGGGAAGAAGATCAGGTGGAGAATTCGCGTAGTCTACAAAAGCTATCCAGAGTCATAACAAGGAATATAATAATAGGAGATACAAATAGTACCCACCATTGTGATGTGCTAGATCAAAGAGTATAAATCGCCTAAGCTTAGTTGAAAGAATCAAGGACATCACCTTGGAATGTAACAACTAAGTGATTGTAGTTCCTAGACTTATGAGAGACTCATTGAGAATCTAGAAATGAAGGCACCGGAGTCACAACTCAAGGAGGCAAAGCAACAAGAAGAAATAGCACATGCATAGTTGGAATCCCCTATGAGCAGTCAGGAAGGATGAAGTGATCCCAAGAACAACGCACTTCTCAACAACAAATCCACACCATTTAGAGAAAATTCATGGAAGTCACTCAGAGGATCCAACATATACAATATGAGGATCAAGCAATTGTCTATGGATATTGAAGTCGTCAATGAAGAAAATGGAGTATCACACGTGAATCAATAATGTTTAGAGGGATCTGTCAATGAAGTAGTTATCCATGAGCTCGTCGAGCAGGAGGTCGTGGAGCAGTAACATGTCAAAGAAGCTTGATCCAAGTGCGAGGCTTTTGGGGCGCAGAGTCACTAGACGTTAGAGGACTTGGGACCACTACTGCATGAGTGTTGAGGCTTTATCTTTGACCCGGGTTTTGAGGATGCCACCGCGTTTGACCTGTTTTGGGACTTCAAAATCCTGTCAAATATGGAGCACCAAATGAAGCAGAGATAATGGGATCTCAACCCCTTTTAGGGATTTTGGGTTTGGGGCTTATGTAACGGCGGTGGGATGTTAGCTCCATGGCTTCACTCCCATTTAGTCCCTTTGTAATGTATAACAGAAGTCTAGGTGATGTAAGAGAATGCCGGAGAAGAGGTTTTTGGTGCTATGTTAAGGATCATTGTAAATCTCTTTTCCTCGTGACACCGTGAGACGTAGAGATAAGGGAAAGTGATTGTAAGAGACTGTGAAGTGCTTGCAGCTATAACATAGGGAAGGAGGATCTAACGTAGAAAAGCGCCGCAATCTCCGCTCTCTATGGAGTAAGATGTCATGGATCTGTGCATGTAGAAGATTGAAGAAGTAAATAAAGAAGAAGAGTTGGTTGACGAGTCTCGGTAGTGGAACCACGATATCCCGGGTGGTTGTGGTGGTTTCTTGCGCTTCTATGGCTGTTCATTGCTCTATGGTTAAATGATTAATGCATTGACATATGCTTTAGAAGAATCTAACATGGTAGCTTAGTGCTGAATAATCAATGAATGCTAGATCTGATCTATGTTGGTATGCTTCGTACTTGAATCTATTGGATATGTGTGAATACTACAAGGATCTATTATTAGGTTTAGCTGCGCTATAAACTAAGACCGACATTAATGAACTATAATTCATAAGGCTCGCTAAGGTAAGTTACAATCAAGCAGATCCAAGCTTCCTTCCCAACTAAGGCTGCGCATATTATGAGTCATGCAACCACCCTCACCTCGTGTGAGACTTTATCTGCTTCACATGTGTTTCTGTATGGGCCAGTAGTTAGGTTTTGCTGGTGCGTTGTTGTAAGCGCTATGGAACTCGGTTGGTTTGCCTTTGCCAACAATACTTCTATCTAGTGACACACAATGGCATGTGAATGGTTGATTTGTTAATTTGAAGCACAATTAGAAGTCTCTCGAGTCATGTTCCTTGCAAATATGGATGGATACAATGTGTCAATGTAAGGTCATCAATGCTTGTCTTTCCTAAACACATGTTACAACGTACTATAAAAAAATGCAAAGGAAGGAACTTGAAGAGAGTATTATACATAGGGAAGCACGACATTGAGAAGCCAATAAACCTAGTGATGCAGGAGCATCGCATCCATCCAAGCAAAGATACAAGGCGAAGATAGTTGGAAAAGCACCAGCAGACATTTTGAAGTGTTTTGAAGATTAATGAAATGGACATTAGTGTAATAGCTAAGGGAAGCGTATTTACATTTATATCTAGATGTTGTAATAGATTCAGGAGCTGCTGTCATATCCGCCGAATGTAGAGGCATTTATGCACAATGAATGCAAGTAGGTAGATTTAATTTAATAGATTAGACAATTTAGAAGTGTAGGAGGAAAAAAGGATATAGACACCTCACCCTTGTATCATTAATTCTTTTATGATCATTTAGAATTCATAAGCTGTAGAGATGTAGCAAAGAGCTCTTGTAGAGAAGAAACCCATGTACAAGAGCTTTGAAATAATATATATGAGGCTTTGACTAACTTCTCTCATGGTGTTATATGATGCTTATAGTTTACATTTGTTGAACGGTATGTTTACAATTGATTTGTTTCTCCTCGTTGTTGTTACTTTATTCAATGCTGTGTTGTGTATGATCAGCGTTGAATGTATGAAGTAAGAAAGAGAAGAAGAACGAGTTTCAATTGTTTCTCCCCGAATTCTTGCCAGGAGGCAGTTGAACGCTTCACAAGGTGCATTGATGAGGCTCAGTTTTATCCAGGAAAGGTCGAGAGATATCATTGTTCCTATACCAGAAGAAGCATGTAGCCTAGAGTCATGCAAGGTGTGCTGAGGTTGGTTGAAGATTTAGAACTTATCATTAAGGGAAAGTTGAAGGAATACTATTGAAAAGAGTGGTTAGGTCAAGACTCAAATAACCAGAGATTATTTAAAAGTATGCCACAAGGAGTGCAAGGATCCTTTTGGAAGCTTGAGTTATAAGAGGAACTTCAAGAAGGATAGCACCTTTGAAGTGTTCAAAGGGAGGCATAGATTATAATCATCTCATAGAAGTCAAATTCAGGAGGGAGAACACCACGAGTCGTCTAGCATAAGTCATTGAAGAGTGAATCAGATGGTTAGAATTCTCCATGGAGAACTCTAGAAACCATGAGGACCATATGATCCAGAGGAGATGCAAGGTGGTTATTAGAGTTGGATGAACCCGCTTACCCTGTTGATATCAAGAAGAATCAACGTGAACCATTGATTGTGACTCGCTTTGAGCCACATTAGATAATTTACTAATTTTGCTCTATGAAGTTTGGAGTACAAACCAAAAAGCTCTTGGTCACTCTTAACTCTAATCATTAAAAGGGATTATTAGGCGTGGAATTGAACATTGTTACCATGGAAAAGTACTAAAATTCCATGAACCGCTGGGATCTCTTCAGACGTTGAGTGAAGCATGATGAGCATATTTTAAAGTTGAAAAAAGCTCAGGAGGAGTAGCGAGCATTAGATGGGATTCAACAGGAGCCATTGATCTCATGCTAAATTTCACTATTTTAAATTCAGGATCATGTTAAAAAGTGATTTTGAGCTGAGAGTTGCAAACTCCTGAAGTCTGGCTAAATCCTGTAAAAAATATCGAGACCATGGATCAAGGCAGGCTCACATTCATCGATCTCACCAAAGGCAAAATTTCAGAGTTCATGGAATCATAAGGGAAGAGGAACGACTGGTGACTGTTCGCTCAAGGTCCCAAAAGCTGAAACTAGTGGGTATCAGGTGGCGTGTGTTCATCGCTTTCGAGGAGTCAACCTTTGTTGACATTTCATGTTTTAGCAATTGTAAGAACTATGACATTGCGTCGAGAACTTCCAACTCGCGAAGCCTAGAATCTTTCGTGGCTTAAACAAAGTGTTTAATTAAATCTTTGCATGGTTTGGAAAAGATCTTGTGCTAATCTTGGCCCAAGGGCATGGGGTCTGCGCCACCTAGGAAAGTGTGAGAAGGCATATAACACTTATGACTTAATTCAAAGGAATATCACACTTACGATTTAGTTCTCCGATGTTGTAGAGCCATAATATATTTTTTGACATGAATACTATCATTATTCTTGACAATTTTCTACATTTGTTGAAACTCAACAAAAAATAAGGCAATCTATAAATTGCTAATTAGATATTCAATTGTTTCTCGGGGTCACCAGTAGTAAGAGGTTAATAACATGTGCTCCTTTCTCAATGGATTTTTGGAGACATTGTGGGACAAGATTGGATGACATAGACCTAATTTTCAAGATAATGAAAATGCACATACACAACTACAACAAAAAGCTAATCTAGTTTGGTCATTTATAATTTCTAGGAGCCAAATGTTATTTCCATTTTATTCTTTTGTGCATTTAAGCATAAATCCATTACATAAAACATCAAAATTAAAAACAGAGCATAGTCAAAGAGTTACTTGTTCCTTCATTAAATCAAATGCTACAAATTATAAACAATTCCATTATAGGTAATAGTAGAATGCAAAGGGTTACTAATTGCTCTTATGGTAATTGGAAGGTATATACATGATCAACTCCATGCAACATGGATGAATCTGCAGTACATGCTTTCTCAAGGAAAAACAATACATGATTATCAATAAATAACACTTCTAAAATGAATGTTAAAACTCATAGTTATCTTTGAAGAAGTCTTTGAATGTTTTTTGGCTTCTTGAACATTTTTAGAGGCTAACATATTCGTTGATCCATTCTTAGACTTGGGGTTTTATGATCATAAGTTGAAAAGGAAAATTACTTGCTACAATCTCATAAATAAAATCATAAGTCAAATATTCTAAAATCTAGTAATCAATCAAAAGAGTGGATGAGATAAAAATATCGTGAGTCTTTTATTGAGCATAGTACATGACAATGGCCATTCATTACATGGAAAAATCTTATAGTTGATAGACACAACAAATAAAAAAATGCCTTAGAAACTAAATTTACTATTAATGTGCAATGGCCTCTCGATTGAACTAGGGCTGTTGTGGAACACCACTCTTCCCTCTTGATAGTGAAATGAATTTGGGGTGATCAACTTAAATATTATACACTTAAGCAGTGAACCACTCCATGTCAATAGGTGCTTAGACTAAAACAAATCTTGTGAAGGGAACAAGTTTACTCCTCCACTCTATATCAAGGTACATAAAATGAAGGGAGCAAACTTGAATTAAAATAAATCTTGAACAATTTAACTCCTCCAATCTATATTTCTATTTCCACACATATCCTTCCAAGAGGTCAATTCATTGATTTGGATATGAGTTCTCTAGGACTCCAAAGGCCAAGTGTCTTCAAATCACCACCAAACCCTCTAGCCCTAGGTGTGTCATCAAGCCCTCAAAGGCTATACTTTGGCCTCCAAAGAAATTCCCATTTGATTGTAGAGCAAGCATCCTAAAATGTGTCTCATAGGTCTCCAAAGACATGTCATCATCATCTGATGTGTGGTCCCCAGTATCCAACTCTGTGGGCTTCAAGCCCCAAAGTATCCTAATCTAGGCTTGTTCTTCCAAATATGTCCACCAAACAAGGTTTTGCAAAGACTATGAATACACCCTCCTCCAAGGATCTTAATTAAAATGCATCATGATGAGTAAACCAATCAATAAAAGAGCCTCCATTTATTATCCATTTGTCCTGTGTACTAGGTACCCATAGAAATATTTGATTCTTGTTGAAACTAAAATTCCATACAATGTGGAATATTTACATGTTCCCCTTTACACAAAACACATATTATTCCCTTCAACCACGTGTAATGACTCTTGAAAATTTGGGGGAATGAGAGCATGGGGAGTCACAATGCTTAATTTCCTCATTTATCATGATGGACCCAAAAGTATATGGAATAAATATAATGTCATGAGTCAAGTATATAGTTGGATTTTGTACTAGGGTGCATAGAGAACCAAATCCTCCCAACTTAATGGACCTAAAATAATATAAAATCTAATGAACAACTAAGTGATAGGTATGTGGGATGATTAAGGAATTTGGGGGGGAAAGACATAAAGGGAGAAATCCTCTAATATATATGAACCTAAGAAATATAGAAAATAAAATCATAAGTTAAGGTGTTGGTTTGTGGGAAGATATTTGAAGATAGGATATTACAAAGGGTGAAATGCATTATGGGTTTGTAGGGATAAAAAATATTTGTCTGATATGATTGGCACTTAGGATTTGGCATATGGAAAGAGATTTGTTGACGATCCTATTAGGGATCCAAGCTATTGTGACCTCAGGAGCTTCAAACTACTTTCTTGTTGATTTGTCTAACCAATGCTTCAATAAGCAGAAACTCATGACATGAAAGGAGAAATAAGATAAGAGTTTAATGTTATTTTCATTTCACTTGTAGGTAGGTAGTTGGCACACTAGGATTCATGAATGACAATATGCGTTAGTAATATAAAACGGACTTAGAGTTGTAACTCATATGCATCCTAATTCCTACCAACCAATAGGTACATAGCTCAGACAAGTAGCTAAGACATGACAAAATGACATCCAACCAATAGGCAAAACAAACCTCAGACAATTAGCTAGCTCATACACTTGCTAGGCTTATTGACAACGATAGGTTAGGTCATCCATATTCAATATCATCCTCGTGGATGCTAGATGGGTTTGACAGGAGCATGAATACTTTAAGAGTGCATACCCATATTGTCATTTCACTCTCAACAAAAAGATTATGTGATGATGACTTTATCGTCCAACAAATATCCATTTAATTTAGAAGTAAGGAACAATAAAGAGCTTAAACTTTTAATGAACATAAACCTCGACAAAACCAAGGTTTAATGGACCCCATCATTCTCATGCAATGTTATAGAAGAAAAACCTTTGGATCTACAACTTTTGCAACAGTTAGTGCCTAGAAAACAAAGGTGCATATCTAGATGCTAATAGGGCTTTTACTTTCATGGCTTAAATGATGTAACCCAACATTTAAATTAGAATATAGGTCCCAACTATTATGGTCAAATCCATCAAGGTAGCTTGTTATATTGAATCTAATAATGTATATAAACATAGGTCTCTCATAGGATCCATGGCCTGAAGTAAGGATAGATATGTTCTAAATAACACAAAAAAGCATAAGCACACCATAATCATGATAAAGGCAATGGAAGAGATACGAGCTAAGGGATTTTGCTTTGGGTGGAATAAAAAAATGGTATTGGTGGAAAAAATGTTCCAAATAAATACTATTCACCTCAAGAATAATGACAAGGATGATGAGGAACCTCAACAGGATCTGTGATAATAGTTTCAGTGCTCATTAAATAATGAAGCAAAATTTTACACCATATTGATGAATTCCTTGGAAGATATCAACCTGCCTAAAACCATTAAAATTGTAGGATACATCAACAACCAAAATGTCATAATCCTTATCGACTTAGGTAGTACCCACACCTTCATTAAAAATATGGTATACAAATTGAATTGTGTTACACACCCATTTATAAACTTTCAAGTGGTGATTGTAAATGGAGGAAAATGCCACAACATTAAACTAAGTAGATTACAAATTATCAATTTCCATTTACACCATTGTTATTGAAAGGGTGGTTTTGGGGGTTCAATGGCTTAAATCATTGGGTACAATGTCCATGAACCATGAGGAATTAATGGCCTAAAGGCTCTACCCATTCAAGTGATTAGCTCACATAAAATGGATAAGCTCCTCAAAACATGTTAATGGAGTTATTATTAATATTCATTGAATAGAAGCCCAACTTAAAGTAGGAAATGTTCCTTTAGAGATAAACACAACTTCAATAAGCATGACATGGTGTTTCAGGAAATTCCCACAAGGTTTCCTTTTTCATGAGATCTCTGAACATGCCATTAAACTTACACCATGTAGTATCTTTGCCAACATAAGGCCCTATAGATACCCTTATGATCAAACGAGAGAGATTGAAAATATGGCACGAGACATGTTGGATGCAAGGATCATTCAACTAGGATAGAGTGCACTCTCCACTCCATTATTCTTATTATTATCTTCATTCACTCCTATCAGTACATATTCTCCCTTTCTCTTCTCTCATTTGTTTACTTAGGGTTCATATGTGTGTGTGTGTGTGGTTAAGATTTTGTACTAAAAATTTGTTATAGTTGTATTGTTCAATGTAAGAATACAAAAAAGGGTTTTTCCCATTGTCTATGATTCATAGTTTGTTAAAAAAATTGATGCTTGTCTACCAAAAATGCAATTCTATCCTTTCTAGAGGATTGTGAACTTTTACTAGTATAAAGCCTACTTTAAAAAACATGTCAAAACCCTTACCTTATCATTGTCCTTTCGCCAGATCCATTAGCTCATACAACTTGATAAGGGTTTTCCACGAGATGCATTTCCATCACCAAGATCTGCATGAATCATAAAAGACAAATTCTTTATATGAGTAAATAATATATAAGCAAATAAACATGCATTTAGTTATGTAAAATACTCTAGAAAAAACTTAAGTGGTCGCATACTTTAATGAACTTCTCTTTGTTTCAAGAATAGGTTATTCTCTATTGAACAGGGCCAATCGCTTAAAGGTGGAAGATCATATGGCCCGTCCT
>SNQJ01S0026763.1:98245-111501 GCA_010110895.2 Picea sitchensis | reverse complement strand
AAATCGACATGGAAAATTCGAATGGATGGCGAGAACGTTGGTAGGTGTGAGAATTTGGAGTTGAGATGCTCCCACACCCACTTCAAAATCGACATGGAAAATTGGGCGTTGTCTAACTGTTCTACGAAATGGTTTTTTTGGCCAGAATCCGACGACATAAATCTTCACGAAATCAATATTTTTTGTTGTTTAAAGTCCATTTCTGAATACATAAATGCATAAACTTAATGATGCTCTCATTAATTCTCCAGTGATAGTTAAATACACAAAACTTGCTAATAATCTTGAGATTGCCTATTTAATGTTGGAAAATGAGATAGAAAATGCCCTCATATAGGACCGTGTTTCAAAATCATAACTGGGATTTCCTTATCCACACAAAAGGATGTGATAGGAGATTTCTTAAAAACCAGGGGAAAACTATCAATTTTATTTTAAACCTACAGAAGGCGTGGCAATAGCGACGATAGTTCATCACAAGTATGACATCTGCGTTGCAAGCTATTGATAGGTGTTTTTACTCTGCCACATTTGTTGGTCGTTCTTGCGACGATCTTTTGTCGCTACTTGCCATGCTTTTTCGTCGCAAGTATGGCATTTGCGTCACACGCCAGTGGTGGGGTTTTTACTCTGACACACTTTTTTCGTCGTTATTGCCACGCTTTTTCGTTGCTATTGCCACGATTTTTTTGTCGAAAAAAAGTATGCCTCTTTTTAAGATGGTGACAGGTGGTGGTCTGATTTCGTTGTTGTTTCTACGAAAAACGAATGCGTGGATATAGCGACGAAAAAAGTTCCATGAAAAAAACCGTTTGCCTTCGTGGAAAGTGCGATGGATATGTGTGGCAATAACAACGAAAAACCGTGGCAAATTTGGTCATATGTAGTAGTGTGCAAACATACAAAATGTGATATCAAGTGCTTTGAATTTTAACTACAATTTTTTTTTCTCTTATAAGCAATTTCATCTGGCACAAGAATTGCCCCAATGTTGCCAACTACAACAACATACACCACTGGTGAAGGTCTCTCGAGATCATTAGAAATGCATGTTCTCTTTCAACAATGCATGCCAACAAATACTTTGCACATAAAATCTTCACAAATTCAACTTCCCAGCAAAACTCTATACAATCGGCAATGCCATACACTTCATACTATAGAAATAAACCCAACAAAAAAAATAGATGGAACAATTACACTATTAATACAGAAACCACTAGCTCAGTCACCACTCCTCTATCTACATCTAGGATCCAACAAAATGAACAATGTTGAATAAAATATGCTAAAAAAAAACAAAAACACTTGGATAGACTTAGAGAGACTTCACTTATAAATCAAAACCAACCTTGTGTAGAATTACCAACACGTGTTCTAGAACCTCAACCCCATACACATGCTTCCCAATCTTTCCGAAAATGTATTGATGCCTTGTCTAACATACATACATGCACTACATGTATGGAATCATATCCAGGCAATCCTACTCGCCCATCTCTAAATGGACACATTTGTACTCGTTGTCATAGAGAAAATAATTGGCATCGTTTCTCCAAATGGAATAATATGGACCTCGGTGACCAACCCACAGTTCTGACAATACTTACACAGGTTGAGGAAATGTTAATTGCTCAAATTAGCCCCATCTTGCAAGTTAGGAATGCTCGAGGTGGACAATACAAATATAGTGGCCACACTATTAGTTTCCCGCAACAAATCCTCCACATAGCAACTTTCTTGCCCCATCACCTTTCAGAACTTGATATCTTAGTTGTCAAGAGACATGGAGGAAAGGAGAAATGTTAACAAAATCTCATGTTATCAATGCATTGCTCTACAAGATACAAAATGACAAATATTACAATGACGTACAAATTGACCAAAACGCACTTGCCTCACTTCCCACTACGCGCAGCAATGTCTCCACTCACCTTCATGATGTCTCTACATAAACTTTAACTTCTCCCATGGAAGAACCAAATATCTCTTTAGAAAACCATGATGTTTGCCAAGATGAACAACCAATGTCTTCCTTTGCCTTTAGATTGCCTAATACACAACGAGAACTAGAAAAAATAAGAGCATTTGTAAACACTACAGATAACTTTTGACCAAATACAATTGAATGGCCAACAATTGGACGATCACCAATCAATGAATACAACACAGAGGGTCTATTCGACATGGCGTTTCCTGCTCTTTTCCCCACAGGAGATGTCCTTCCTCGCCAACCACGCATGAGAAACATACCACTTGATACTTATGCAATACACTTAATGAGATACCATGACAATAGGTTTGGTATTCATCCTCGTTTCAGATACTACCTCTACAATTTGATTATGCGCCATTGAAGTCAATCAACAACTACATTTTTTTCAAACAAGGCCAAAATCATAACACACCCACCACAATTCAAGAATTGCGTGCGCATCTCGAAGAACTCCCTGCAGACAAACTCCTAGAACAAGTCATGCGCTTCAGAGCACATCTACGTGGGACTAGATCATTCTGGACCATGCAAAGGACCGAGCTAACATACATGATCACGCAACTTCAATGCCCAACCTTGCTTTTCACTCTCAGTGCAACAGACACACAATGGCCAGACTTGCACACAATTATGCAAAAGGGTGGCCCTCTCGACCCAATGCTTCGCCAACGTTGGCGTACAAACAATGCCATTGACTGCCCCCACACTATAGTTGCTTATATGCACAAAATGTTTTCAATCTTCCATGAGGAGATACTACAAAAAAAATGCACGCAATTGACTATTGGCATAGGTACACAATGTATACCATTTGCAATTACCTCTACCAAACCTATACATTTATATGCTCTTTACTAATCATTTCATATCCCTTTTGCAGGTATGAATGGCAACATCATGGCTCTACACATATACATGGCTTTATGTGGCTTGTTGATGCTCAAAACATGGAAAGATTAAATTGGGAAGACCCAAATCAAATCTATGTTGCAAAGAGTTTCTTTGATAACTATGTTACATCCTGGAATGCTAGAGAAAACCATGACACACACATGGCTATGCATCATTCCATTGAAGATGACCCTTGCTTACTAGATACAAAAATGAGATATTTGCATCCAACCCACTTGAGGACTATGAACAACTCTTAAATCGAGTTCAAAGACATACAAAATGCAATGAGACAACATGTCTTCGTAGAAAATGAGCTACACTCGATTGCAGGTATAAATTCCCTTGGAAGGTACAAATGGAGTCATCACTCTACATTGATGAAATGGGTCAAAAGACATATCGTCCGACACACAATGATGAGCGCCTAAATATCCATGATTCTAACATACTCCAAGCATGGAGAGCAAATGTAGATTGCTAACCAGTCCTCTCTCGGTATGCAGTTCTAAAATACATTTCCAAATATGCTTCCAAAGCACAAGGGAGATCAGAGACCTACCACCATATGTTGACCAGAATTGCATCTACATCACATCTAGATGACACTGCCTCAACTGCTTATCGCCGCTTGCACTCAGAAGTAATTGTATACCGTGACATAAGTGCCCAAGAAACTTGCCATATGCTCAAAAAGTTACCCCTTGTCACATGCATCCGCACCTTCACCAAACTCAATGTTGGTCGTCAAATATTTCGTCGAATCTCCTATGATTTGCCTAACTACTTATCTGGATCCACTTTCATTGATGCACATCTAATATGCCCTGTTTTTCTCGACCCTATATGTTTGTTTGACCTCGCAAAACACTCAACATATAACCAAGCATAGAAAAAAGAAAAGTGGAAAAAAAGAAACATCCCCACAATTGTCCATGTATGGCCACTTTATACTACCATACCAAACAAAGATTCTGATAACTTTGTTGAGTTCTGTTGGAGTGAGTTGCTTTTATACAAACCCTTTTGTTCCTTCTATGAAGATACAAGCCTTTCAAATGAAGACATTATGGCTGCTTGGGAGACCATAAGAGATCACTACCATGTCTGGTATGTTGATCGCATCCCAATGCCCACTCCTAATGACCAAACATCTGAAGATGAGCATAGCCATACTAACATACAACCAAACATGGAGATGAATGAATGGTAGTCTTTATCAAGATTGGTCCCTACCGATAATATCAACTTCACTTCTCTTGATATGTTGGGACTTCGAGAGATTGACACTTACCACCCATGGGATCAACTCAAAGTATCACAAGATACATTAGACACTGCACCAAGATTCATCAACTATCATCGAAGGAATACAACAGTACTACAGGAAATAAATCAGTTTTTTCCTTCCAAAAATACATTCTCTACAAATAAACACATTGCATTTGATATCATCATGCATCACTTACAAGCAAAAGAACTAAAAGAACCATTGAAGATGATCATCCAAGGCACTGCAGGCACAGGAAAATCCTACCTTATACACTGCATCAGAGAAGCACTATCTTCTCAAGCACCCTCTAGCCATAGCCCACTATTGCTTCTTTCCCCTACTGGAGTTGTAACATTTAACATACATGCGACCACTATACATGCAAGACTTAGGATTCTTATCAAGGACATGAGGCCTTTACATGGTCAATCCCTTGCAGTGTTCAAAAAAGAGATGAAACATATTCACTACATTCTAATTGATGAGATGAGCTTCATAGGGTCTAGACTTTTTGTGCAAATTGAAATTCGCTTGCGTGAGGCATTTCCAGAAAAAAATCATTGCTCATTCGGTTCATGTTCAATAATTCTTTTGGGTGACTTGGGTCAATTACCACCAGTGATGGACAAACCTCTTTATGCAGGAGAAACTCCAGGCATGAGCTTATGGACAACCTTTACCACTGTAGTCAAGTTGGAAACAATATTCCAGCAACAAGGCATCTCTGTCACCCAGTCCCGCTTCCACCCGTTGTTAGCCAACCTTCACAATGCTACACCAACCATTGATGATTGGAACCTCCTTCAATATAGGACTGACAAATTCTTATCTGTTGAAGAACATCTATTGTTTGATCCTTCAATCCACCTATTTGCAACACACATTCTTGTCGACAACCATAACAAGTTCATGCTTCAATCCTTGAATAAGCCAATTGCATGCAGTGCTGCAGAATTACTTGGTGCTTCAAATGCACACCATCATGATGATGATCAATTGGAAAAACATATCTTGCTATGTATAGGCCAATGAGTTATGTTATCCTGCAATTTATGGGTCCAAGCAGGATTACTCAATGGTACTCTCAGATTAGTCATGCAAATTGTATATGCATCAGGAACAAACCCTCCAAATTTGCCAACATATGTTGTTGTGGAGTTTGATAAATACATTGGCTCTCCATGGGAACAAACCCAACCAAAACATGTACCAATTCCACCCATACAAAGGAGTAACAAGAAACAAATACCTCTTAATATGGCCTGGGCATTGACTATCCATAAATCTCAAGGCATGACCTTGACAAGGTCTACCATTGACATTGGAAACATTGAACATCAAGGCTTGACCTTCACGGCAATGTCACACACTACTACTATAGAAGGAATGCGAATAGCACCAGCCTTCTCCTTCGAACGCTATGAAAAAATGAAAGATGTTGGTTATGTCTCACTACAAAAACAAGAAGAGACACACTTATCTTCTTTGTTGCATACCTTCTAGATTCCTCTATGTTGTAATCATACTTCTATACATGAACTATTTGACTTGGTCCATACTTCTATACATGATATGGACTAGTTTCAAATATTTACTACCAAATACCTATCAATCATACTTTGACCTAAACACCTTGCAACAAATCATTTTTCTACTCATAATTAATATACCATTACAATTACACTTATGAAATAATATACTTATAAAAACAACTATATTACAACTATATTATTCCTTTGGGCGTTGCCTTTCCCCCGGTTTTCGGTATGCTACTTTAATATATTTGTGAAAAACAACTTTACTTCGTTATTTTATTAAATTAAAAATTATATATGAAATTGGGAAACTCCGAAATTCCATAAAAACCAAGAATTAAAGATAAATATTAACTTGACGTCATATGTCTGCCGAAAGAATTACAGCACATTTTTAAATATTATTATATTTATATTTTGACATCTCCACGTTCTCTTCATGAAAGTATTTTGCAATCAAAGGCGCATCTCTCTGTTTCTTCGTCAACTGTAGCCTGCAAAACGTGGTTGCGGGATGCCATCGAAAACGACTTCATCGTCATTTGACGTGCATGCAGAGATTCCAGTTTCTCTATAGGTAAATTATAGAACACATTTTTTCCTCTTGTATTTTTTGTCACAGAATCTTAATGTCATCTAGCAGAATCTGCAATTCGCATTTTATTTCAAAATTTTTAGGGTTTGGTATGGCAGTTCGAAGTTTGAAATCTGGAGCTCCAATTCGCAGCAATGGAACACCGTCTTCACCACCATTATCATCAGAACGAGGAAATTGTGTCTGGAAGCGAAATGGAACCCGCGACCTCTCAGGTAGACCTAGATTTAGTAAACAAAAACCTGGTTTCTTCTCGTTATTCGGCATTGGGAAGCAGATCATTTGGCCATCGAAACCCTGAGCAAGAAGATGCAAATTTGGACCGCMGATTTGCATTTAGCCGTCAATCCTCTTTCAGACAAAACCCTAGCCAGCCTTCAATTTCCATCATCCCTAACCTTAAACCTTCGCTATCCARAAGCTTRTCCARCATAKCCCGTGATCACTATCATAATCARCASCACCACCATCATAACCAACATCTCTTCAACAACTCTCAATTGTCGGACAAAACAAGCCCTTCGTTAGAAGATGGACAGCTGTGGAAAGGGGATCTGGTGACTGCTGATAGTAGTGCTAAGAAGCCCAATTTTAACAGCCATGGCTCTTTCCGGCATTCGGATTCCTTGAGCGGATTGGTCTGGTCAGCGATTCCGATCTTCAGCTCTGGAAGCCGGCCGATGAAGAAACTTTTTACTTTAATTATGCTTAACTTTGCTTATTCAACCTTGGAGCTGCTTATTGGACTTTTCACTGGACGTGTAGGTATGGAACCCTATTTTCCTTACCACCATTTCAATTTTGTATTTATTTAGAGGAAGAGTAAATTTTGACTGAATTCTATTTTCCATTTTGATTCTGGGAGAGGAGGTCCTATAGACCAATTTTGGTACGAAAGGATGTTAAAACATAAACATAAACACATTGGGTACTTCAGTTAGATAATAGCATAGCTAATTTATATTTTCGAGTCGTCAATGGGGCCTTGCCTGATCTCTATCTTTGAGTAGTCAGCTGGGCCTTGCCTGATCTCTATTTTTGAGTAGTCAATGGGGCTTTGCCTGATCTTGGTGACAACAGTGTGTTGTTAATGCCCTCACCAGGGTTCAAGTCTCCCCAATGGTATGTTTGTTCTTTGTGGGCCACTTGTGCCTGTAGTTGGGGTTAGGTGCAAGCCCTGGGCAACTTTGGCCGAATGGATACCATTTGTGGATTTTTATCTGAAAGATTCTGATTTGGATATTGCAAGCTGGGTACATGAATTATAATACTCCCAGATTGCGGAAGGGCAAACTTGCCGCATTGGGATAAAAGGAAACTAGTCAAAGAAGTATGAGAATGAGCACACCTCAGCTTTATGGCTCATGAGGCCTTAGTTTGGTGGCAATCAAACTAACCTACTGGTTTTATATCTACAAGTTCCGATTTAAAATTTTTAGTCTATTTAAAAGTGGATTTCTGCAGCTAAGTGCATGGTTGAATGCTTTCTTTTTATTATTTGGATTGTCATCTTGTACATTTGTAACCTGGAAGATCTGAAGCAAGAATTAGGAAGCATGTTAAAATTTGTCAAACCCCCCAGTTTTATGAGGCAGCTGAAAGTATTCTTATTGATTTTTGCAGGTTTGGTATCGGATGCATTTCATTTAACATTTGGTTGTGGTGTTCTATCTTTTTCCTTATTTGCAATGGCAGTTGCCAGGAAAAAACCTGACGATGTGTATACATATGGGTGAGTTCACTTTTTCTGGGGTGAATTTAGTATATCTACTTTCTTGTCTGTCTTCTTTGGATCTCTTTACCCTCCATACATATCCTTTCTATATCCTTACATTCAAAGTTCGGTAATTTTTATTTTATTTTGAAGGTTCGTTTGTGGCTCAGGTCAGCTATGAAACTACTACTCAGTGCCAGTGATAGAATACACATTGAAGGCATGCTAGATGCATTCAAATGCATCATTGTGTTATATAGGTTCTTGATTCGTAACTACTAGGAAGCTGGAACCTTTATTTTGTATTACTGAGATTGTTTGCATTTACAAGCATCGGGTGCATTATCAGGAACTGAAGTGTATTCTCAGGCAAAATGGAATTAAGTGGTCATGGATTTATAGACTGCAGTAGGACATGGTAGTATGCCTAACTGAAAATAGGACAAAGAGATTAGTATTCTTATATTGGATCATTTTACTCTGTCTCGATGCCCTTGTCTCTCCGATGAATATGTTTTTTTCTCTCAAAACTGGCTAGAGACACCAAATCTTTTGAATATGAAGGGAACTGTCAAGGAATGGTGAATGCCACAGTTTGAAAATGCTATGCATATACGATAACAGTTGCAATCTCTGTAAAGGGTATGCCTAGAATGTCTGAAGATTCATCCATATTTGACGCTGCATTTCTGCAAAGTAATAAGTATTTTTCCATGTCTTGCATTTAGCTTTATGGGTTTGGTTTGGAACTAAGTTGTGGTATGGGGAAATGGGTACGAGTTCTGAAATGGAAACAGCTGGAAACACAACCCCTCGAAAATTTGGAAATGGGGAAATGTTATGTTACAAAATAAGATTATATATTATATTATATTTGTAATTTTGGAAACAGGGAAACACGATATTACAAAAAAGAATAGTAATAATAATAATGATAATAATGTGCTATTTTATAAATAGCACATTATATTAAAACTTTGAAAGAAAGCATTATGAATATATGAGCAAGAACATTTAAATGACAAGCAATGTTCCACCATCGCTTATATTGGGATCTTCATCATTAGTATCACCTTCTGCCTCCTTGTCTAAGCCTTGCCTCTACCTTGATCCTCTATGAACATCAGTCAAGACTCAACATGATCCAATTTTGATGAAACTGACTAATCCAAACCTTAAAATAAGATAGAAAAGCTTAACATGCCGAATCAATGATTTTGGCTCGAGTGAAGGGTACTTTTTTACTAAGGCTGTGACAGAGTTCAATGATCAGTGCCACCAACATTGGGGTAGATAAAGGGCTTGGTGCCCTTGATTAAATGGCAATCCCATACTCTCATACATGATAGAATACAATGAAAATATTGCAATCCCGCCAATCTTGAAATCCTGAAAATTGTCAAGTTTGCTGAATTTTGAATGGGATATGAAATTCTACTTTCTTCATATGTAGTCTGATGAGGTTGGAACCATTCTCAAATATCCTGAAACAATTAATGGTAATGCTAAATTCTTATAGTAAAAGTTGACATCTCCTTTATCTTTCCTTTTCTATCCTTTTACTTAAACGGTGCTGTTAAACTTAAGTAAAAGGATAGAAAAGCAAAGATAAAGGAAATGTCAACTTTTACTTTAAGAATATAACATTACCATTAATTGCCAGCATTTTTGGTCAAACCCAGGAAAAAACTGAGTAAAAAATGAGCTAAACCATTTTAGAAATGCAGTTTACGGATAGTGGTACAGCCTGAAAATGTGTTTCAGGCTGTATGAAATGCATTTCCCACACGATGGGGGCGTGTCACGGGTGTATGGCTTGACTTGACATGCGTTTCCAGGCTGTACTGCACATGTTTCCGTACAGAAACATACAGGGCACATCCCTCCCCTACATGTTTCCTGCAACATAGGTTTGGAAGTGTTAGCTTTCGAGTTTGTTGCATGGACTTGCTTGCATCGATTTTATAGAGATATTTTTTGTGTTTTTTCTCAATATTTTGAAAACTTAGAGTTCAATATCAACTCTTGGATTACAAATATGGATTTAGAGAGTATCTTTTGGTCTTGGTTCAGGGTACACAACTAAGGAACTCATAAAAGTACTTAGCAGTAAATAATCATGATAACATGAAACTCACAACAGGAGACATTACAAATAGCCTATAAGTCATATGTATGGAAAGTGGAAACTAGGAAGGTACAGAACACGAAGATAGGACAATCATACTGCCAAATTGAAGAAATATTTGAGTGAAGACAAAATACTGAAAATTTGTTGTTCATTGGAATCTCCACGAGGAGACTTCTGCCTCTAAAACCAAGATGATTACAAATGAAATAGGGGAGATCTTGGTCCAACCTTAAGTTGCTATATGTGACTTGTGTAAATAGTGACATGCCTCCACTCTTGATTTTAGGTCAACTCTTGGTGTTCTGGTAAACATATGAGATGAATGATGAGCATTAGTGTTTATAGCGATGCTCCTAACCTCAAGGTGACCAGAGTAACTATAATATGTGTTCTAACTTTTGATATAACATGATCACTTAATTATCAAAGAAAGGGGTTGAGTGCAATGTTGTATTTGGTCCCTTCGCCTTGATAAATATCATACTTATTTTGCACTTTATGCTTTAAACAATTGATGAGTAGTTGTTAGCTTGCAAGACAACGAACCTCATTGGAATTGTGGAAGATAAGTGATCACATATACAAAAGGATGCCATAGATGAAACGTATCAAAGGACTATTAGTAAGAAGGTTGGTGGGATAAGTGTTCTATAACTAGTTTGTTTTGTGAGCAACAATTGCTTCCTTATATTACAATCCTGTGATGACATCTTCATTCTGGTTTGTGTTGTATTTGATTGTAATTTTAACTTGCTTTTTCCCCAGCAATTCTTAAAATTTTTAAATCTCTATTGGTAATCTTCTTCTTAATCAGTGGCGTGCATTGATTTCCATTATTGATGCATTTTATAATGCCGATGCTAATCTTGACATGAGTGCCTTTTCATTTGTTGATGAACTATCTGTCATCTTTGGTTCCAGAATCCAGCTTATTGTTTTTATGGGTTTTTCATTGCTGATTGACAATCTGTTCTTTACAGAGCTGTTCTTTATGTTAGGGTGTTTGTTTGTTTTCCTTGTACTTGGTAAATCAATCTCAGACTTCAACCTTCTATCTTGACGCACCTATCCTTTTTGTATTAAAGATCCTTTAACATTTTTTACATTTTCACTTGTTACAGAAAGGCTTCATTATTGGGCTTTTGACATAAGGTTAGGCTTGAAACCTCATTGTAAAAGCCTAAACCTTCAACACAATTTGGTTAGCTGCCTTAGACACTTTTGTGTTAGATTTTTATCTTGTTTGCTCGATAGTTGGTTCTCCTTTCTCATAGCATAGCAGTGACAGCAGAACCTAGGTGCAACAGATCCATACCTCGAGATGTGTGTGCAGCATTGATGGCAGATGGAGCTAGGCGTGAGACCAGTTTGCTTTGGGAGGAGTGCCGTTGTTACGTAGACAGATTGCACCAGCTTGCTTTGGGAGGAGTGTGGTTGTTATGTAGACAGATTGCACTAGTTTGCTTTGGGAGGAGTGCCATTGTTATGTGAACAGATTGGTATATTTAGAGAAGGTGTAGTTTTCTAGAGCAGAGGGCACATTGCATGACGAAGTTGACCTATCCTAGGAGGGGCATAGATCCCATGTCTAGACCCCATTTCCGTGGATAAATACAATTGGATATGAATGATGCGAAGTCTATATTCCTCTTTGGGAGAGTAGTAACTAGAGTATAGAACCATGCAGGAGTTGGGGGCGTAAAGAGGCTACAACTGCTATTTTAGAGAGCCATCGAATAGATGTGGGTTTGGTAGTCTCCGACCGCAGGGGCAAGCTGCCATGATAGGTTGTAGGCCACCAACAAACCGCATAACTGCTCGGTAGGGGCCACAAAGGTTTGGGCAACCCACTAGCAGTGGGCAGGTGCCTCGGTCAGCAGCCAGGAGTGCTTGAAAATTTTCAGTCAGCAACCGGGCAGCCCCAGAATTGTTCGGGTAGCAAACAAAAAAGTTTGGGCAGCGAGCAAAGGCTTCGGGCTGCCAAGAAAAGGATTTGGGCAGCGGGCAACAGGTCCCGGTCAAGGATACAGGCAGCTAGGGAAGTCTTCGAAGACAGGTCCGAGTGAGATGACAAGGATAGCTTCAATTTCAGAGGGAGCAACCAATCAAGTGGATTGGAGAGCAACCATGGCAACATATTTGATAGCGAAGATAGAGCCATCTCCGGGTGGTGGAAGTACCTTCCTCGCTAAGAGGGAGTGTTGATGTTTGTAGCATCGAACATGTACTTCCATGTTGGCTTGTGTCTAACATGTGGAAGTCGTCCTTGTAACCTCTCAGTAAACTTTAGGAAGTTCACTTTATAAGTCATTAATTAAAGTGAATGACCTTAGCATTAGTAACTTAAGTGAGTTGATTGAGTCCTAGCTGTCAGATCTAAAATGAACGTGAGATTAGATCTCAGTCGTTTATCACTTTAGGAGATATAGGGTTTTGGAGTTAGGGTTAACTCAATGTAATAAAAGGCAACCTAGGTGAGAGGATGAGACATAGTGATGGTACACAAAGAGTGAGTGAGCACTCAAGTGTGCCGGGGCAAGGGCCGAGGAAAGGTAACGAGGAGATAGGAGCCGAGAGGGCTAGGCTATTGCTGTAGTGTATTTCTCAGAAGGGCCATTATCCCAGGACGGGAGCCCCGATTTTATATAAATAAAATCATCACAGATCTGGTTTTTCTGCAAGGGTTTTTCCAAGGGTTGTTTACCTGAAAATCTTGTGTGCAAATGTGTTTGGTTTATGTTGTTAATGCTTTCGCTGTTTAGTTAAAACTCAATTCTGCATTTAATTAATGAAGTGATTTCATTTGGGATTATTAGCCGGGTGTTGGGTTCTGAAAATCAACAATTTTGAGGGTTTTGGTTCCATAAATCCTCTTTGGTAAGGTTGCTAATCAGTGTTGCCGAAGCGTGGGAGCGAAGCGGGAGCGCGGGAGCGCATTTTTCAAAAAATGGTCGGGAGCGAAGCGTCTCCGGAGCGTTTTTATATATATATATATATATAAAAATATATATATATTCAAAAAAAAACATGTAGAATGCCAAACTAGATGCAAAATTTATGAAACATGTATGTTTGTGATACTTCCAATATAAGAAATGCCATCTAAATTCCATATTATCCA
>SNQJ01S0026763.1:62480-82675 GCA_010110895.2 Picea sitchensis | reverse complement strand
ATAAGTGATTTTACTTGAGTGAAGGGTACATTTTTACTAGGGTCATGACAGAAGAGTTCAACAATCAATGTCACCAACATCGAGGTACATAGAGGGCTTGGTGCTCTTGATTAAATGCCAGTTCCATACCCTCATACATGATACAATCCAGTGGAAACGTTGCAATCCTGCCAATCTTGAAATCCCGAAAACTGTTAAGTCTGTTGAATTTTGAATGAGACCTAAAATTCTACTTTCTCCATATGAAGTCTAACGAGGTTGGAACCACTCTCAAACATCCTGAAACAATTAATGGTAATGTTAAAAATTTAAGTAAAATGATGAAAATGAAAGATAAAGGAGAATGTCACTTAAATGAAAGATAAATGAGAATGTCACTGAAAGATAAAGGAGAATGTCAATTAAATGAAAGATAAAGGAGAAAAAGGAGAATGTCACTTAAATGAAATATAAAGGAGAATGTCACCGAAAGATAAAGGAGAATGTCACTGAAAGATAAAGGAGAATGTCACTTAAATGAAAGATAAAGGAGAATGTCACTTTTACTTTAAGAATTTAACATTACCATTACCATAGGCCCCCTCAACCTAAAATTTGTTTTTTTTCCTTAAAAAATTTGAAATCCGCCCCTTTAAGTGTGCCGTACGGGTTCTGTATGGAACAGGTCGGTTCCGTTTTTTTGGCTGGTTTGGTACGGAACTGGCCAAAAACGGTTCCAGGTAGCTGGTCTGACCGTTTTTGCTCAGATGGCTGGTCCAGTTTTAATAACACTAATGTATACAAGACCAACCAAATGCATGTTTGTAGAACGCTCTAAGAACACAACAGAAGTAACTTGTTGAACATGAAGTTGGTGCTTTACTTTATTTACGAAAGTCTAATGGATCATGATATACATATATGGTTTCTCCCCCAATATAGACATATGCATTAGTATCTTAATAATAAATTTACACACGTATATTATGAAACCATATATGTATTTTAAGATACATTAATATGTACATTAAGATAAGATGCCAGTATATGTATTTGAGAAACTATATATATAGTAATCAAATTATTATTATGCATACATTATAGATTTATATAATTCATTATTTTTTTGTAACTTAGCTAAGATTCTATTAATATATACAGGAAAACTACAAACTGATTGAGGGACTGGCTATCAGAAAACATGCCTGCCAGTCAGTATGGAGTCAAAAAAAATAGTTTATCATCTTTCACATTGTCTGGCAGCAGCCTGGCTGCATGATCTAAAAGTATGAGGTATAATAAAAACTGGGACATAAGCCCTCCAAAATTAAACAGATTCAAGAACCTAAGAGAGCTTCTAACGGACCACCTATTAAAGCTGAAATAGCAAATGTTGTAAAGCAAGGAGGGCCTGGAAGTCATTTATGGGAATCTGCATCGAGGTCAGTTGGAGTCTCCAGGGTGCCTGTCTCCTGCTCATGGTGAGCTCCCTCTTCATCCTCAGCATCAGTGTCGTCCCCCAGCATCTCCTTCTTCAGTCTCTGACCCTTAAATTTGTTGTCCAGCTGCTCAAGCTTCTTCATGATGGCAGCCTTCTTAATTTCCACATGATCAATGCTGCAAGAAATTAGTTCTTTGATATGCCAATACAGGTCCAGAATTTTGGCATATTTGGAGTCCCTTCCATAAGGGTGACCTAGGTATGGAATGGCCATCTGAGCTTACTCGTGAATTCTTGTCATTGTTGCATGCCCCCTTTTCATCTTAACCTTGGTTTCTAGGTTCACCACCACTTTTCTAGTGGTCTCAGATTGATGCGTCTGGTAGGCTTTAGCAATGGTCTCTGCCTCATATATTTTTGATTTTATCCCTGAAGTGTTGTTGTCTTTTTGCTTAGTATTGGTTTCTAAATTCTCCGCTTTCCTAATGATCTTTCATAGGAGGACACTACCTGCAGAAGTCTTAAATTTGAAATATCATTACTATCAATAGAAGAGCTAAAGATATTGCAAGCCCATAGTTAAATCTCCTCCAATAGGGTGTATGAACAAAAGGAGAATATACTTTAATAAAATAATTCTCGTCTAAGATAAACCTCCTCCAATCCCTGTGCTCCACTCTTAGGATAATAATAGCAAGTGTAGAAAAGACAAGTGCATTAAAGTTTCCTCATCTCAAGCACTCTAGCTTTTGATAAGATAACGTGTGTAAAGGCGGAAGTCCACCATGCACTCTAGCTTTTGATAAGAATAGCACGTGTTAAGGGGGAAAATCCACAATGGACATCCTCAAACCAAAAATAGCCTCTTTAAGTGCGACTTTCTCCAAGAATAACTAAAGGACAAAAAATAACACCTTGCTCTCCAAACAAGGGACAAAATAACACTTTTGTCTCCAAACATATCCTCCTCAACCAATGTGCTCCAACTCTAGGCATTAATATAGAAATAAGGAAAGACCACAAAATCCTTCACAACCCATGCCTAAGCTATAAATAACAAGGGCCTAATGGTTAAGAACATGTGTTTCCTCCTAAGAGGTCACAAGTTCAAATCCAAAAGGGGTAGGGTATGTATACCTCCGTAGACTTTACTAGTCAAATCGCTGGGTGAAGGGGGTCCCTTGTCCCACAAACAAGGGGATCTCATACACCAATTTGGTGTGGCTTGGTCATGGCTTGGCTGTGACCTTAAAAATAGATTAACATGTGTATGTGGTCCAAATAACTCCCTCAAATATATGGTGCAAATTAGCCTAGGAAGAATGAGTGGCTAAAAATAAAAGAACCAAAATAGAAAGTGCATGCCAACCCATCTCCTACCAATTCATGACAACTCATCAACAAGTGGGGCCCACCAAGAACCTCCTAGAATGCTCTGAAATGATTTGGACCTTATAGGACAGTAGGATCAAAAACCAAACTTCTCAGAATGGAGTGAAACTTGACCCACATGTTATACACAACGTTGACTCTCCAAATATAACATTGATTTTTTAAAAATCTCGTACTAATAATAGACCGAAAATCGACAATCTCTAATTGTCACTACATTTCATCCCCATAATGTCCTAGATATTAGGTCTTTGAAAATGTGATCATTTCATCAAGTTGAAATTTTTTATTTTAGACCTCAGGTTTGATCATCTTTGACTACACTTGATGGAGGCCTAAAACATGTTGAAATTTCATAAAAATGGAACCCCAAGCTCATCTCTCTAATTGGTGTTCAAATCCACTTTTAGATTTCAAAAAAGAAATATTTTCTAAAAATACAATATTTTAAAGATTGTGAATATTGAAAATTTGAAAGCACGCATTTGAAGACCTCAATACTGAGCTTCCAAAACTGTCCTATGTTGCAAAGACTAACTCAAGTGATGAGCATACTTGGCGGAGATTGAGGTGATGGACATATTTGGTAGAGTCTAACTCAAGTGATGAACATTGGGTGTCTAAAGGGAGCATTTGGCAGAGGTGGGATGATAAGATGAGAGGCCACCCCTCATCAAAGTGGATAGTGGTTCAAGATGGGCTCAACTGGGGAGAGATGGGTGGAGGCAGGGGATCAACTTGGAGGGAAAAAGGAAGGAGGGCATCATCAACGAAAGGGATACAAGATACCAAGAGATGGCGTAGAAAGGGGAGGATGCTTTCGTTGACCATGACATAATTCACTACAATAGTGGCACCACCACGTGGAAGGCACATAAGGTGGCTAGATTTTGGGAAGTAGGGCAGGCTATTTAGGATCTGAAACTTGTTAGATTCACCTAGTTGCAGAAAGTGTCTACCATATGCTGTAAGAGCCCCCAAAGCATGTTAGAAGTCCGGTGAACCCTTACTGAGTGGATTGTTCTCTTGAATACAAAGTGCATCCTTAGATCGATTATGGAGAGGAATATGGTGGACTTGGGCACGGGCGTTGAATTCACCCAATAACTCAAGTAAACACAACTCTCAAGAAAACTTATGAAAACATAACTCTCAATAACCAAATCCCAAACTCTCTCCTCACTACCCCTCTAGCCTTTATAGAATAGACATAGAGGTGTACAAAAATATCTTGACTATCAATGGAAGAACTAAATATATCATAAGCCCAAAGATAAACCTCCTCTAATAGGGCACATGAACAATAGAAGGAGAATATACTATAATCAACCAATTCTTGCCTAAGATAAACCTCTTCTCCATTCCACGTGCTTCACTCTTAGGATAATGATAGCTCATGTAAAAAGACAAGTCCATAAAAGTTTCCTTATCTCATGTGCTTTAGATTTTGATAAGAATATCATGTGTAAAGTGGGGGGAGTCCACCAAGGACATCCTCAAACCAAAAATAGCCTCTTTATGTGTGCCTTGCTGCAAGAATAATGATAGGACAAAAATAACACTTTAGTCTCCAAACATATCCCCTCCTCAACCTTGTTAGCTTTTGGGGTAGCTCAAGCAGGTACTTCCACATTGGTGATGCCTGGCATGTGGAGGTGTCCGAGCGACACTCTCTAGATTGCTAAAGTGGCTTTTATGTAATGACTAAAGTGACTTGTCACTTTTGTAAGGTTGAGTGCCTTAAGTGATTTAAGTCATCTCAACAAAAGATTAAGTCGTGACCGTTAGATTGTGAGATCCAAGATCTAATCTTGGCCATTGAGATCTAGGGTTAGGGTTTTAGTCATTAGGGGATTGTAAAAACAACTCTAAGGAAAGTGAGAGGCACAGAATGAGTGCATGGGAGCAAGAGGGAGCCTTGCTCGTGTACTTGTGTCTGAGTGGGCAGGGCCGAGGAAGTGTGAAGGGCAACAACTTAGCAAGAGAGATATAGCAACCAATTTGGCTAGGCTATTTGCTGCAGCATTATATTTCTTTGATGGGCCATTATTCCAGGATGGGAGCCCAGGATTTTATCTAATAAAATCAAACTTAGAACTTGTTCAAGGGTTTTTCTAGGGGTGTTTACCCAAATACCTCGTGTGCATTGTGTGTTTGGTTTCTGTTGTTTTATGCTTCCGCTTATATTTTCGTTGTGTAACCTAGCTGTGCTTTAGTTCAGTAAATTTATTTTGCTCGGAATTAACTGTCGTGTGCTAGGTTAGCAGATTTCAACATGGTATCAGAGCCGAGACCCTGAGGAAGCCAGGTGTTGCACGAGATTTGCAGCGAGGAAATTTTATGGTTTGCAGCCGTAGGTGAAAGATAAAACCCATAAAAGAAATTTAGAGGAGCCAACCGTACGACACGGCCGCTATACGAGTCATACATATTAGTTGTGGATTGGCTGAAGTCCGTTGTTGAGTGCGTGTGGGTGAGGCTGCGTTGAAGGCAACCGCTAGAGGATCTGAGTTAGATCGGGCTGTAACCAAGGACGTGGAGGCAATGAAGGATACCGTCGGGATGTGTGATAAATTGCAGCCAACGGAGAAGTCAGTTGAGACTTTGAGATAGCAAGCATGCAGATGATATAATCCGCGCAGGTGGCAAAGACAGGTTAACAGCGAACGTGGAGCTGTTTGCAAGAGTTGCAATGCTGTGTGGATCGGGCTGCCGAAGTCGTCGGCGCTGGAGCTAAGGAAGACGCTAGTAGGAATCACGGGCTACAGAAGGGAGTAGTCGCAGGATGTGTAGGTTGGTCGAGAGTTGCAGATGCGTGGAGGTCGACAACAAAGAGTGACAAAGGTCGAGCAGTGGGGCAACAACAGCCGAGCCATTGGTCGATCGATAGGTTGCAGTCGTTGGAAGGCGTGGAGGGAGAGACTTGATGGGAGGTGGTTGCAGGGAGACGACACAGGACACTGTTGTTGAGATTAGGGTACCTTGGAAAGTGGTCCCCTTGTGTTTGTGAGTATCTAAACACAAAGGGGGAGACTATTACCCTTATTACTTTACTTTATGTTCTAATTTCACTTTGACTTAGGAGTTTAAGTCAAAAAGTGAAATATGTCACTTAAGTCATTAAAGTGACATTTGATTCACTTTGTGGGTGAGTTAAAGGACATAAAGCAAACTAAGGAAAGTGGGTTTCCTAAGTGAGATTTTAGGATTAAATCTCACCCATTGATTAGAGATGGCTAGATTGGATCTAGGCCATTGATCTTTTAGGGTTTGGCCAAAGGAGGCTAAAGGAGGCAAAAGGGTAATGAAGAGGCTCATTATTCACTTGCTCACTTGAGAGACTTGGGTGAGGAGAAGGAAGTGAAGAGAAGAGAGAATGAGGGTTTGGAGCACTTGGGCACATTCTTGAGAGGAGGAGGGTGCACAAGGGAGAAGGCATTAGCCACTTAAGCTTGGAGGGCACAAGCTTGCATAGGAGGGTGCATCCATAGAGAAGGGCGCTTTTGCTTCAGCATAGGCGCATTCTAGGAGGAGAGGCGCTCTTATATGGCAAGGGGCGCATTCTAGGAGGGGCACTGCCATATGGCAAAGGGCGCATTCTAGGAAGGAAGGTGCACTTGCTTGAGGAGGTTGCAAGGTTTGGAGAAGGGCACTCTTGTTTAAGGGGGTTGCATTGCTTGGAGAAGGGTGCTCTACATAGAGGAAGGGTTTGTGAGTGAGAGGGGTGCACCCAAGGAGTAGGGGCACATCATTGTTGGAGTTTGGACAAGAGGAGGGCACACCAAAGAGAGGGGGCACACATGTCCAAGAGATTCATCAAATATCACATGGTTTCTTTAAGGAGGGCGCATTTACAAAGGCAAAGGCATCTCAAAGCAAAATAAACCAGTAAGGTAAAGGCACTAAGGGTTTAGCAAGGAAAGAAGGGCGCACCAAGGCTAAGGGCGCCTTCATTCACGGGCTAGTAGGCACATCAACAAGGGACTCCAAAGCATCCAAGATTGGTTTCTATTGTACCGGGTTCACTTGTTTTCCTTGTTGTATTTATGCTTTGAGAACTCCAAATATATACATCTAGCTCGAACTGGTTTTCCCCATGGGGGTTTTTCCAGGGTCATGTTGACAAAAAACTGATGTGTCAATTTCATGCATGCTTAGAATTGTTAGATCAACATTTTAGAGTTGTAAAGATCCAAGGAGTGTTATGTGTTTGAGTATTATTGCATGTGCTAACATTGGAATGTAAAAACACTTGCAAGGGCACCTCAAATAACACTTAACCAATGAAAATTATCAACGGAAAGTTACCTAATTGTTTGCTGTCCTAAAACGCAGCAAAGGACCGTTCTGAAAGATAAAACTCAGCACTAAAATCTGGTCAAAGACAGATCAGATTTAGCAGCCTGATAGTACCTCAGTTCTCTTCAGTTGTAAGTCGCAGCCGCGCGGAGAAGGATTGACAATGAACCAACAACGGATGTGGGGTGGATGCATGCAAGGAATTGCCAAAATTATTACAGTTGCCGACAACAAAAGGAACCACTAACATAGGCAAAGGCGGCGACTGTCGCAACAGTCACCAATTCACGGGTTGTGAAATTTTAGTAGCCTCTAAGATCTGCAACAACTGACGAGAGGTGAGGCGGGTTGAGCTAGGGTGAAGGTTGCGTGTGAGAGTTGCATGCACAGGGGCGGGCTGGTAGAGAGTTGCGCAAAGGGGAGAAACCTAGCAAGAGGAGAGGCTGCAACAGCCATAACGATCGACAAGGGTTGAAGGCTGCAACCGCCAGGCAGGAGCAACTGGCCAGCCACAAGATAGTCACCAAGTCAGCTGACTAGCAGATCTGATAGTTGACAAGCCACAAGAAGTCGCTAGATAGGACCGGGCAGGTCCGAGCAACACCTGAGCAACGACAAGACTGTCAAATTTTTTTTTTTTGGCAGTCCCATAATTGTTTGGGCAACGGGTAGGGAGCATGGGAAACAAGCTGGGATAGGGGGGCAACACCCAGATAGGCTCCGAGCATCCTAGAAAAGGACCCGGGTAGCCTCAGGAAGGGGTGTGGGCAACATGCAGTAGGCAACAAGATCGAGCAATAGGTCTAGGAGGCCAAATTTGAGAAGGTTGTTGAGATGGCAACGTTGGATCATTTCACCATATGACAGGAATGAGGTCGGTGTTCCTTAGTGTTTCAGAGATGGGCTCAAACTAGCATGTGGGCAGTGGGGTCGACACCATGCATGCAGTGAAGGGGGTTGGATGGGTCAGATTCCAGCTAGAGTCAGGTGGTTCTCTGGAGGTGGTAGGAGTGATATATGTCCCAGGGTTGAAGTTGCTCTCAGTATCAACCTTGGAGGACATGAGGTATGCAGTTATGTTCGAGGATGGACAAGTACTCATACGTTCAGAGGGAGCAGATACCCAGGATGCAGCAGTGAGGCTTGGCATCAGGGAGGGTATGATATATAGGTTGCTGGGACAACTTGTGTGTGGGTCCAAGGGGATCTTGGATCGTAGATCAGATCAAAGTGCAATGAAGGTAGCAGGAGGGTCCTCTAGTTCAGAGGGAGCAACAACATCAACAACAAATTTGATGGGGTCAGAGATTGATCTAGGAGGAGGTTCGTCCAGAAGTACCTTCCTTGCTAAGAGGGAGTGTTAGCTTTTGGGGTAGCTCGGACAGGTACTTCCCCATTAGCGGTGCCTGGCATGTGGAGGTGTCCGAGCGACACTCTCTAGATTGTTAAAGTGGCTTTTATGTAATGACTAGAGTGACTTTTGTAAGGTTGAGTGACTTAAGTGATTTAAGTCATCTCAACGAAAGATTAAGTCGTGACCGTTAGATCGTGAGATCTAAGATCTAATCTTGGCCATTGAGATCTAGGGTTAGGGTTTTAGTCATTAGGGGATTATGAAAGCAACTCTAAGGAGAGTGAGAGACACACAATGAGTGCATAGGAGCAAGAGGGAGTCTTGCTCATGTACTTGTGTCTGAGTGGGCAGGTCTGAGGAAGTGTGAAGGGTAGCAAGAGAGATAGCAACCAAGTGGGCTAGGCTATTTGCTGCAACATTGTATTCCTCTGATGGACCATTATCCCAGGATGGGAGCCCAAGATTTTATCTAATAAAATCAAACTCTGAACTGGTTTTCCCGCAATGGATTTTCTAGGGGTGTTTACTGAAATATCTTGTGTGCATTGTGTGTTTGGTTTCTGTTGTTGTTGGAATATTAATCATTGAATAATCCTCGAAACTCATACATTACAACTTTGGAATAAGGTACTTATATGGCCAAGGTACTTACGAACTATCGATGTTGAATGGTCAAGTTTGTAATTTTGAGTCCACCCCATATAATGTTCACAAATCGTCGATGTTGAATGGTAGCTCTATAATGTTGAGCTCATTTTGTATAATATCTAGGAGCATATGCTGGAACATAACACCCAAATTTGTGTAACAGGACCCTTGCACTTTTGTGTGTTGACTTAGAGTCATGCTATCAAGAGAAGATATAAGTGGAACCCATAAATAACACCACATATTTATGGAAGCATCCATGGCATCAATGATTGAAATTGCAAAGTTCAGTGGCCTATACAACATACACAACATAGTTTGGATTAATGATATTCAAAAATATCTTGCGATGTATTTGCCAAAGAATGATGAGAAACAAATTAAGATAGCTTCAAAATAGCTAGACGGTCCCACATAAGAGTAGTTTACGTGGTTCTATGAAAAGACTAAAATGGTATCAATAAATTGGCCAATGTTTATTACTAACTTTCTATATAGATTCCCAATCATTGAAGATTATTACAAAGATAGAAGAATCTGAGGGTGATGAAACTCTTGATGGAGGACTGTTTGAATGAAGTGGAAGATCTTGGACATACTAAAAGATTTGGGTGCAACCTACTGCTACTCTCTGTTGAGATCTAGATGAGAACGAAGAAGGGTCTAGATATAGAGGATCTAGTTTATGCATACCTTCTAGAGCAAGTGTGCATCCAATCACATATTTTAAGGCATGTATGTGTAGTGAAAGATTTGGTCCCGCTTCAACAACACTAGTATGGGTGCATTGGTCATTTCTATCTTCAATGGATAAAATGCTTGTTATTTTGCACCCCATTCATATAGTAATCCCTTTCTTGTCAAATAATCCATTAGATATGTAATTGTATTGTAATTCTTAATAAATCAATGTTAATACCTTGTGTGCCCTAGAATGGCTTTAACCTTAGCCACATCCTCTGTGACCTCGATCATGATGATTCCTAGAATCTTATCAGGGTTCGACTTTAATCCCAATTGGCATACTATACGTCCTAGCAATTTCCTGTACAGAAATAGAAATTGACATTTTAATGTGTGCAATGATAGTTGCACTATTTACATATTCTCATGCATTTTGCTAAGACTTCTAGAGGATGTTCTTATAATCCACGTATTGACTAATCATCCAAGAATGTGTTTAGAACTTCTGTATATATTTATGAAAATACAAATACGATTATCCTTTCAATTGTAGTTTGTGCATTATGTAAGTCGAAATAGCATTCGGTTATCTTGTTTTGTCCTACTTTTTTCCAAGGAAACCCCTGGGCACTTCCTTTCATTTCACGAATGGTACCCAATGTAAACCTGTTAGCATTGATTATGACACCTAAAGTGGTAGGAACATTGAGTGAGGCATGCAAGATAGGTAGCTAGCTTGGGGGATTGACTTTGAGACCTCTTGCATGAAGTTGTAATTGCTCAACCACTTTATCTAGTGCATCGAGCGATCTTTTTTTGTGATACTTATTAGATAATGCTTGAGAATCCATCTAAAGATAAGATAGGATAAGATATGTTATTAGTGTTCGAGAAATGACCACAAATAGGTCAATGGGACTTGCTAAGTACATCCTTGAGAATACAAAGTGGGAGCACCTCTGTTGCATGAAATGCTTGCCCAAGCTACGTACTAGTCTTGGAAATGCCCGAAAACGCAAAAACTGGTACGGAATGGCCTAGGAACGTGGTCGGCTATATTGTATCATGCTTCTCGATTTGTAATCTTTGTACGCTACGCCCGACGATTTTTCTAGGTTGTTTCAACCAATGCTGTATATCTCGTCTCGGGGAAAGTATCGACGAGGGTCTAGAATGTAACTTCTTGGTGACATCGGCGGAAAATATTGAAATATCTCGAAAATTGTCGCAAGATAGGGGTCTAACTCGAAATATCTCAGAATATTTCGAATATATTGGACAAGTGTTTAACTCGGAATTTATCGGAATTTCGGTGATATATCGAAGAGGTATACAACACAACTTTCGACAAAAAAAGCACACGTTTCTGCGATTTTTTTTGGCTTGTGGGCATGTCCAAGTGCTCATGAAGGGTGTGGGACCCTTATATAGCTAAAAAGCATTTAATTAATGACTAATGAATGCATCCAATCACTGTACAAGCTTAATTAATCGATTATTTGAATTTTTTTTAGAATTCTATAGAAACCCTAACAACCTCTTTTTTTTTCCATAAGAAAGCCCTCTAGAAGTTGTTTCTAGCTTCTTTACAACTTGAAGTGAGGGAAGAATGTACTTGTTTTGTTGCTGGATTAGAGGAATTTGCAGGCATATCATCTTTGGATGAGAGGAGCAACATGAATCTGGTTAAATGGTGGACTTGTCATGGGGAAAATGGTGTATATTTACAAAACCTTGCCACTCATATTCTATCTCAAGTGGCAAGCTCTTCATTAGTGGAAAGGAATTGGAGCACCTATGGTTTCATTCATTCCATGAAGCACAATAGGTTGGAACCGTAGGAGTCTGAGGATCTTGTATTGCACGTTCAAACCTATGCCTTGTGTCTCGTAGGGGTGAAGAATATACAAGTGGGCCTCATAGAGACTAGGATGTGGATGCAAAATGCTTAAACTTGGAACACTCTATTGCTACTCTTGATATTGGTGGTGACACAAACGAAAGTGGAGCTGCCTCTTTGTCCAATCCATGCTCTAATTTTGCTGAATAAGCATCTTGTTCTATTTTTGTTGATGAGGATGAGGATGAGATGGATATGTAATTGTACTTGTATTTAGTTCATGTTTTATTTCATTTTCAGCACACATAGCCTCATGTATAAAGGATGATTTTGGATGTATAACCTCATCTATAAAGGTTAATTTTGGATTCTGCATCATGTAATCATCTATGTGAGTTAAGAGAGACATGGTTTTCCTCCTAAAATGTCATTTATGTGTATCGTTCTTGTTTTCTTGCAAGATAATGTGTTATATATATATATATATATATATCACGTTTCCCTCGATGTACCCATTTTTGCAGGGTCACGTTTACAGGCATTCCCATTCTGGAAACTTGTAGACGTTTTCATGTTTCGTGCAACTTAGGGGAGCACTAAAGCACTCTTGGAAAATAATGATATAAGCAAATCTATACTATGCTGAGAACAATCCAAAACCTAAGTCTAAAAAAAAGTAAATATCACTGGCAACAACTTCCTCTAGTATAATATTTGTGAATGGCATGGGGCATAGATCTTTAGTTGTTGTTGCATTTAACTCTCAATAGTCACATTAGGTTCTTAGCTTATTGGTATCCTTCTTTGGGGCAACCACTACAGGGGGCAACTACTTGCTTTGATGGACTTTAAAATGATGCCTACTTCAAGCATCCTATCAATTTCCGCATACACTCATTCAACATACTCGTGGTTCATCTGATAAGGCTGTCTTTTTATTGGCCTCTTTCTTCCTTCAATTTGATGCAGTATACTCTTATTTCTATTGGTTTGCCTTCAAGTTTTTGTAAGACCACACAAAACATCTTTGAATTCTTTGAATACATTAATGTCTCTTGCAAATTATTTTGGAATCCACTCAGTGCCCATGATGATGAATTGTGGTTCTTCATTCGGTCCTAGATTGATCTTTTGAGACAATGGCTCTTTTGTATTTAATAGCTTCCTATTGATTGCAGTTATGGACAGGCTTCCTACTAATCTCTGCATTTCCAATTGTAACATTGTAAAATGAGGTGGATTTTCTTCTTTACCATCCTTCACTTGCTTTAACTCTCCTTGTTGGTTTTGCTTCTAATGTTATAACACATGATTATTTTATAGTGATCCATTTTCCTGTGATACAGTCCTTTGTTTAACGGTACTCCATCTCCTTCCTCATTAGGTTCATGCAGAGTCTATTGTCCTTGTTACTAGAGGATTCATTGGAGATGGATAATACTTCATTAACAATTGTATTCACTAAATCAATCATTACTCGAGGTGTCCCTAGTTTAAATAAATTTGTGCTAGCTTCATGGTCATCTATGATCAAATTGTAGAGTTGGACTTTACTCAATAAAGGGTAGTGGTGTACAAGATTTCTTTCTTTCTTGGGGAACTTGTTAAGGTGGAATATAGTTGAGGGATAGTCAACTTGATTTTGGCAAGGTAAATGAGAGGGGAATGTTCAATGCATGTGCACACAAGGAAGGTTATGAGGGCATGAATCAGGGAAGGACCAAGGAGGGGATGTCCAAGTAATCATTTCGAGAAACACACAAAGTCAATAAGAAATGAACATTGTAGTGGATATGCAAAAGTTGCCTACATTTAATGGAAATGAAAAAATACCCACGAAGCATTTGAATATTTAGGAAACCATCCAGATGATGAATGGACGGGATGATGGGACCTATTATCTTTTGAACCTTCACTTCAGAAATTATTCAAGTCCAACATGAAGATGCACATTTAGGGTAAAGTAGAAGTATTTCCCATTGTCACCTTGGTGGTCGCTTCCCTCTCTTTAGGTTGGTTCTTTTCTAGCACAAGAGGGGATTCCCTATTATAGGATTACCAATCTGCACTTTAAAGTTTAAACACTAATAAATTCTAGACGGGTAGAATAGAAAATTAAGGTTTTCAATAAATATCTTGTGGTGATTTCAATTAGACGAGTGCCTTATCCAAGGGTTATGGAGTCCAGAACAATGCGAAGTATTTGGAACTTGCTTATGAAGTACACTAACTTGGCAAACATGCTAAAACAACACTCAAAATGATACATCGGCATAGCACATCAAGTATGTGCATGGATATATGATATCAAAACTGAACATATGAAGTAATAGGATATTCTTCTATTGAATAACAACCATGCACATTACATATCCTAGATTTGATATCTGAAGAATTTTGAGGTTCCTAAGGCTGCCCAACAGTTGTGTCCTTGACCTCTTTGTTGGGCACAGTTTTCAAGGTAAGAACAGGTTGGTTTTCTTGTTGTTTTAGGACAGCCACCCATTCTGATTTTTCTGCCCACTGAATCTGCCCTTAAGCTTTTGATTTAATGCTCTTTTAATGCCTCTTGTTGAAGGGTTTAATAAGGATAGTTTTGCTTTCCACTGTTAGCCTTTCAACATGCATTAAAACATAAAATACTCATCTAGGATCTTTACACCTTGTTATCCCCATTTTGTGGGATAACTAAGGAGATTATGTCTTGAGGCCCTCAGGTTGTAGATATGGAGTGCCGAGAGACTACATGACCATCAATATCCACTTGCACAAATGGAAACCCTTCTCACCACCACATAGGTCATAGATTTTCAAATGGCATCCACCACACCAGCTGGCTTTCGGAAGGCATTGAGCATTGCTCCATCAGGTACAAGTCATGTATTATGGTAAGTGTCATTTCAATATTTGAGGCATTTGAGTATGTTGTGTCTTAGACTACTTTAGATTTCATGACATATGCTTGGACATTATACCTTTTCCCCTTTTTCACCTTGGTGGTTGACATTGTGCCCTAGTAAGTGGTCTTCCTCGGGAATGGGTTTGCTACTAGAAACTCCCTTGAAGAGCCACCGTACCATTCCTGACCATACTTACCACTTTTTATCACTTAACCCCCCATTTCCTTATCTCTTGGGATTTTAGGGTGTATTGACCCAAGATGGGGGTTGTCCCTCATTCTATGGGAAGAAGGGGTTGAAGGCCCGGAGGGATTGTTGTTGGGTAAAAGATAAAATCCTATGTATAAACCTTCCAGATGCTTCGCCTAGGGATCCCCCAAGAAAGCAATGAAACACTTATTTGTAAGAAAAGGGAGACCCACAAGAATAAAATGATATGATGCTTAGGGGGTTAGTTGAAGGATAAGAGGTCTCATTACAAGTCGACCTATCATGATCATGGGTATCTAGCGGTATGACATTACCATCATCTGGCCACCAAGCCAGGGTAGTGGCTCTCAGTTGCACAATTGAGAGAAAGGGGGTCTCATCACGAGCCAACCTTCTCATTTCCGCAAAGTATTTGTGAGTGACACTGTCATCTTCTGGACACCACACCAGAATAGTGGCCTTCAACTTGTCCCTAAAACATGGAAGAAACAAAGAATGGCAAAACGATGGGCTTGGAAAAATTGCATTGCAAATGAAGGTGCCACACACCCTCTACAAAGGCACACCCATGAATGAGACACTACAACCCCATGTATGTCATGAACCCCATGCCCATTGAGTCTTGATCCTTAACCTCTTCATCCACTTTACATGGCTTGGAGAGGGATCTTTTGGAAACACTCCTTGACCTAGGGCAAGATCTACCAAATAGGACACCTCGTCAACCCTCCCATATTCAAGCTTGGCAAGTCGCATAATGTCTTTGAGCACTTAGTTGTTTGACAGGGTAATCTTTGGTGCACATGCTTAGGTGGCTCATTTATTGACTTGATTTACTTATCATGATATTTTGACTTGAGATCCTTGGAGGTTGTGCTTATTTGTCTTYTCAGGGCCTAGTTGGACAATTTTGGAGGAACAAGACTAGCTTGGGCTTCCATGGGGCTTGAAGCCCACAGGTGGATGCCAAGGGCCTGCATGCCCAATGAGAGAGACATACCTTCGGAGCCCTAGAAGACATTGTGGATGACATAACCTAGCCCTCACATGCTAAGCATTTTTCCTAGGAGAGGCAAAACGTCACCTTTGGAGGCATGATGTCATCTAAGAGGGCTAGGGTTTGGTGGCGAGGTTGTTATTCATTGACACAAGGACGTTTTGAGGAAAATGAGGCTTTGACCTTGAAGAAATGACTTGGATGATTGACATGTGGCTTTGGGAAGCCTAACTACACTCCTACAACACCATCGACTTGCTCCTAGTGTCAAAACGTCCCCTAAAGGGGTGACGTCACCTTAAGCTAGGGTTTCTTTTTGTGTAAAAGTAAATTTTAAGTGAATTGTTTAATATTATTTGTGTAAAGGGGCAAGATTAGGGTTGTTGACCCCTAGTCTTGTGGTTTACCCTAAAATTATGTGGACAAACTATTTTGGAGACATTTTGTATAAATAGAGATCATAAGATCTCATTTCATAACGTAACTCTCCCATTGCGAGAAGTATTGGACTGAAWTTTTTTCTCTCTTTGGCTAGTTTCTCTCTTGTGCTCTTGTGTATGGATATCTCTTTGGTTATTGGTTGATGGAAGTGATGCGCTAGCCTTGGAAGGCTATTCTCTAGCTATTGTGGTGGTTTGCCTTAGCTTTTTTCCTTGAATTGGTAAGCTTTTTACATTGTGCTATCATTTGTTATTTGCTAGAACTAGGTGGGAAGTATAAGGGCATACACCTCCACCTTAGTCTGCATCATTTTATGCATACATGTTATTGGTTTAACAAGGGTTTTCTAAGAGAAGTATAAGGGCATACACCCTCTTAGCCTAAACGTGAAATCTTCAAGTTTTAAGGTTGTCTCTTCGGGAAACTGTTCCTTGAGCCTTTGGCTCCCTTCCCTCATTGAGGCGTCCCCTTTCAACCACAAATTCTTGCCGCTGTTATAAAACTAACCTACAACCAATAGGGCTGCAAAAAACTAACCCTCTAACGCTTAATAACTCCTAAACTAACCCTAGGATTTAGCCCTAATTCTCTACTAACCCTAGCGCACTTATTGGGCTAGTTAGAGGTGGTTTCTTGTGGTTGATTTTTGCCTCTTGTTTATTTTATCATATGCTTAGCACTTATATTGCAGCCTTTGCTATCTTTATTGCACTGATATATATCATTTACTTTTGTTGCAATTAGGGACAACAAGCTTAACTTGCTTGTCCAACTAACATATAGCAAGTATCCTTGGCTTTTATTGTGTCTCGGGTAGGTACTTCACTCATGGCGGGTCACTCAACTCATTTGGAAACCCTTGAACCTTCCCAGGACTCCTTTCCAAGCTCTTCCTATTATATATAATTGACCTCTAGGGACATCCACTCATACTTAGCATTTTCCATCTCAATCCCCCCTAGGGTCAATGGGATTCCCCCCTTGAGGTGACTACCTCACCTCTAAAGTGACGGGAACAATTGCCTAAGGTGACAGTGGGTAGGTGCTCTCCTAGTTGTCGCCAATTGGTGGTTGGGTCGGGCTTTGCCCAACCTACAACTTGTACGATAACACACCTAAATGCTGATAAAGAAATAAGCAAACCACAAGATTTTTACTCATATGTATTTTTGGTCAACATGACCTTGGAAAAACCCCCATGGGGAAAACCAGTAGAAGAGAAATTTTATTATGGAGATCTCAAGCAAATATAGCAACAAGGAAAATATACAAAGGAACCTGATACAAAAGCTAGCTTGTCTCAAGCTTAGCTTCACTAGTGCCTTGGGATATGTGCCCCTCTTGGATAAATGCACCCCTTGCCTTGCCTTTTCCTGCTTGCTTGCTAGTCTCTCACATTGGCTTGTGTGCCTTACACAAGTGTGCCCCTCTTGCCTTGGCTTGTGTGCCCCTTCTACAAGTGCGCCCCTCTTGCCTTGGTTTGTGTGCCCCTTCTACAAGTGCGCACCTCTCCTTGCTTAGGGCACACTCTACACAAGTGCGCCCCTCTCCACAAGTAAGTGCGCCCCTCCTCAATGGTGCACCCATAAACTAGTTTGTGCTCTCTCCTCTCAAGATGCACCCTCAAGCTCCAAAATGCTTCTCCTCTCCTCTTTGCCTTCACTCAACTCTCTCAAGTGAACAATGAATGGCCTTTTGCCCTCATCCTTAGCTTTAGCCTCATCCTTAGGCTAACCTAGGAAACCAATGGCCAAGATTAGATCTAGGCCAACCAAGATGAAGGGTTGAGATTAAATCTCCCCTTTATCTTAAGTTCCCAAGTTACTTTATGTTATTAAAGTCACTTTGTGAYTTAAGTGAAATAAAGTCACTTCGACTTTATAACATAAAGTAAAGTGGTGAGGGTCAAATATTTCCCCCTTTGAGTTAGACACTCAATAAATCAAGGGGACCACTTTCCAAGGCACCCAAATCTCAATAGTCCCTCTTARCAAGGAAAGTGTTACTCACCACTCCCATCTTGTCCCTGAAGTAGACATGCTTGCCCCTTGGMAAGGACTTAGTGAGAATGTCTGCAACCACCTCATCAGTCGGAATGTACTGAAGCTGAACTGCCCCTGTATGAACCCAATCTCGAATGAAGTGGTATCTGATCTCTATGTGTTTCGACCTGTCATGAAACATTGGATTCTCAGAGAGTTTCTCTGATTATTGCAGTGAATAACTGTAGGCCTCAACTCATGCCCAAATAGGCCAAACAACAACTTGTGAATATGGATGGCCTCACAACTGGCTTGACTAGCTGCCATGTACTCTGCCTCAACATAACTTAGTGCCACTGACTTCTATTTCCGGCTGAACTAGGAAACAACTGCTGATCCCAACCCAAAACAATACCCTGAAGTGCTCTTCTTGTCAACTGCACATCCTGCTAGTCCGAGTGTGTGTAGCCAATCAACTTGACTCCATCACCTATGACATAGTCCAATCCATAATCCACTGATCCTACAATGTACCTCAACACATGTTTTGCCCCAATCCAGTGCACACTCCCAGGCTCCACCATGTACTGGCTGAGATTGTTCACGGCAAAAGAAATATCTGGTCTAGTGTTGACCAGATATATCAAGGAACCAATCAATTGACGGTATCTCGTGGCATCCACTTGTTGAATTAAATGAAAAAGTACCAAGGACAAGTGTTTCTCATCACCTAGGCACATGAGGGTGAGAAAGTGTCCAATGTGGTCCCTATTGCATTAATTTCATGTGGTGTGAAATTAAAAGTGAATTTATGAAATGAAAATGAAGTGGGTGACTAAAAGGTCATTTGATCTCAACCATCCATCTAGTCTAATCTCCACCATTGGATTAGATGACCCTTCACCTTCCCTCATGAGGTTGAATTAGGGAAAGAGGCGCCCCCATTCTTTGTATTCTTCATGAGATTTGAAGAGAGCAAGAGAGAGAGAGAGAAGTCGAGCTGAAGCAGAGAGGACATTTAGCTGAAGGTGGCACGAATTCCAAGGTAAAACTACAACACAGAAATCAAGTAAGGTACAACACAGTTTTGGGTCGTACTGTACGGATTCTGGGATGCCGTACTGCTGTATTTCTGGCACAGAAATCGAGGAGAGTAGCAACATTTACTTTTGGAGAGTTGGCATGCTTTCCAACGCCGTCGTACTGTACTTTTAGGGACAGAACAAGAGATAATTGTTCAGGCACGATTTTCGAGGGAAACCGTAAAACCAAAGGCACACAAATCATGGAGTAGACCAATACATTTCGTACAGGAAATTTTGGCACAAATTTCGAGTAGTCTCTAGCTCAGATTTTGAGGAGTAAACTTGGCACGGGTTTCAAGATAAGTCTGATATTTATTTTTGAAGAAAAATGACTGCTGTAAATGACATTCTCTCCGAGCTCAAATAATAATAAAAGCCACTCTCTCATTGGTTTTGCCCTTGTGGGATTTTTCAGGGTCTAAGTTTGACCAAAAATATCTGTGTGCAAATTTCTGGGTGTGTGTATTTCTGATTTTAATTGCTGTAGCGGACTTCATGTGTTTCTGTTCATGATCATTTAATTTTCTGCTAACTAATTTGCAGCTGTAAATGCAATGTGGGTTGGGCATTAAACTATGTTGTTTCAATGAGACTTGAAACCGGGTTGGGGTTTGAAATTTCTACACCACCAACATAGAATCCGAAGCACTAAGCTTCTTCCAATGGTGACCATAGGTGTCAACATGGGTTTGCAGTCCTCCATTTGAAATCTGCTCAAAATATTTGTTGCATACTTCCCTTATCCTAGAAAAACGTGCCCATCCTCTTGTCAAACCTCCATACCCAAGAAATAGTGCATTAGTCCAATGTCCTTCATCTCAAACTCTGATGCAAGGCCCCACTTGTTGAAATAATGTAACTGCGAAGAGCATTCTTATTATTTTGTTATTGGATTAAATCCCCATTGTGGATTAATCATGTCATTATTATTATTTTTATTATT
>SNQJ01S0026763.1:48220-62470 GCA_010110895.2 Picea sitchensis | reverse complement strand
ATCTGCCTCACTCTTTTCAAAACCCCTCTGAAGCAAGTAGGAGTCAATCCGCGAATACCAAGCTCGAGGAGCTTGCTTCAATCCATACAGTGCCTTTTTCAAGAGGCACACGTGGGACTCTCTCCCCAACACCTTGGACCCCTGTGGCTCCTCAATGTATACCTTCTCCGCTATGAAGCCATTCAAAAATGTAGTCTTCACATCCATTTGATGGATCTTCCAACCCATCTTTGCTGCAATGGCCATAATACTCCGGATAGAAGTATATCTCGCAACTGGTGTGAACGTCTCATCATAATCAATTCCCTCAATCTGAGAGAATCCTCTTGCCACAAAACGAGTCTTGTGTTTCTCTATGTTGTCATCTGCAACATACTTGATCTTATACAACCACCTGGAAATCACCATTGACTTCCCCTCAGGTCTAGGCACCACCTCCCACACATCATTATGCATAATGGAGTCATACTCCTGCATGGCCTCTCTCCAGACCTACTGGTCTGTTGCCTTCACAAAAGTAGTGGGCTCATAATCTGTGATGCTCGTCACCATAGCTAGGTATGAACCAAACCTCTCGGCTGCTCTACTCTCTCTCATCAACCTATGGGGCTCCCCAACATACTCCTTAGCTTCCTTTAGGGTCTCCTAAAACCATTTCGGTTTCTTCTTGCCTGAAGTAACCTCCTGTGGAGCAGTCTCCTCATGCCCCTGAGTCTCATCCATAGATCTCTGCAAAGTAGTCTAAGATCCTGAAGCACGTGCACCTCTTGTCTGTATACAAGGCATCTGTGAACCTATCACTGTATTGGTGGACCAGTCACCCTGGAACTCAATGTACTCGACACCTGAGGTTGTGTCCCTTGATATGCATCACTCTGTATCTGTGGGACCTCCTCAACTTTGTTTCTGAACTCTAAAGATCTCCTGAATGCTCTATCCTCCTCGAATCTAACATCTCTCCTCACAATCACTCTCCTCAGTGCTGGAATGTAGATCTGATAGACCTTAGAGACCTCTGAATATCCAACTAGGATCTCCTTCTTTGCAGTGGGATCCAACTTTGTCCTCTTCTTAGAAGGGACATGAGAGAACGTCAAACACCCAAATATGCGTAGGTGCTCAACATCAGGCCTACTAGTGAGCCTCCTCCCGAGTCTTCCTCCCCAAAGCTCTATGGGGACTCCTGTTCTGCAGATACACTACAGTACTACAAGCCACTGCCCATAAGTAAAATAACAGTGCCTGATCATGCAACATCGTTCTTGTTGCACCAACTATGGCCCTGTTCTTCGGACTTCCTCTCTGCAACCCCATTCTGCTGCAGGTTGTAAGGAACTGTCAATTACCTCCTGATACCTTGTTGGGTGCTAAAGTCTGCAAACTCTATGGAGGTATACTCACCTCCATTGTTTGACCGCAAGACCTTGATCTTTCTTCCTGTCTGGTTCTCCACAAGAGCCTTATACTCTTGAAGACCTCACTCTTGATCTTCAGGAAATAGATCCTGCTCTTCTTGGAGTGGTCATCAATGAAAGTCACATAGTACTCACAACCACCCAAGAAAACTCGTGACATGGGCCAACACACATCAGTGTGTATCAAATCAAGTACCCCAACTGATCTACTGTCACTGCTGGGAAAGAAAGTCTTGGTGTAGTTCCCAAGAGTATAGCCTCTGCACACCTCTTGATGCTCAATGCTGAAATGTGGCAAACCTGTCACAATCTCTCTCAATGACCTCATAGCTCCATGATGCAAATGAGCCATCCTCCGATGCCATAGCTCACACAACTGACTACTGTTGCTGCTACTAGCAAACGCATGCAATGGTTGAAAAAGTAATCTGTACAAATTCCCCTCACGTGTCCCAATCACTTTGCCAAAAGTGATACTGGACCCCTTGGGGTGAATGAGGACCTCTGTCCCTCTGAAGGACACCTCAAATCCCCTATCCTGAATGGAGGAAACTGAAATCAGATTCCTCTTCAACCCAGGAACATACAATACATCGTTGAACACCAAGGGTGGCCTCAACTCCCTATGAAAGGAAACTGTGCCACGTCCAACCACTCTGACTACGACGTCGTATCAAAGCATTATTTCCAACTTGGTCTTAGGATCTCTGAGATCAGTGAAGTGCTCTCTGACACATGACATATGACTGGATGCTCCACTGTCTATGTACCAAATGCGGGATGGTGTCTCAACTGTCGAGCAACAAACTATCAAGGAACACTCCTTCTCAAACTGAGAGACAAACTCATCCTCCTCTGCTGTCACTGGTGTACCACCCTGCTTCTTCTTCTTCCTCTTGGGACACTGTCCAACATAGTGCCCAATCTTGTTACAAGCAAAGCATTTAACTTCGCTCATATCCATCTGCTGCTCACCTCCTCTCTACTGCTGCTTGGCCCCACCCTTGGGACACTTTTTGGCCTTCTTCTTGCCCTTTTCCAAAAGAGCAAGATCACCCTCATCATCCCCACCACGCTATTGACTAGTAGATTCTGATCCAACTCTAAGCTCCTCCTGTACAAAGTCACCCTAGAGCCTCTCCCAACTGGGCATATGCTCTCTTGCCACGATGCCTCGTACAAAGCTCTCCCAAGGTTTGGAGAAGCCATTTAAGGCTTTCCTCACCAACTGAGATGGATCCACTATCTCACCCACAACTGCCAACTCATCACGAATATGAGAAAATCTCGTGAGGAATGAGGCAACTGAATCATTCTTTGTCATCTTGGTGCCCCTTAACTTCTCCTGGAGCACCATCTTCTGGTTTTGGTTAGGGCTCTGGTAAAGACCATACAAGGACTGTCACATCTGAAATGCGAAGTCCTTACCAGATACATGAGAAGTCCATCATTCTACTTCTACTTCAGGGTGGCAAGACGGGGCAAGGACAAGTGGTTGTAGCCACCTTCTGGTGGTAGCTGGAGAACATAGGGGGTTGTAGCCTCCTTCTGGTTGTAGCCAGAGAATTGGGGAATTGGAGCTTCCCTCAGGTTGTAGCCTGATAAACTAGGGGGTTGGAGCCTCCTTCCAGTTGTAGCTGGAAAACAAAAGAAGTTGGTGCTTCCAATGAATGTAATTCTTCAAGACATATAAGAAAAAACATTCTGTGGTTTTCTCCCGATTTGGGTTTCCACGTAAAACACTGGTGTACTGTGTATGCGTATGATTGTTCATTTGTTCATTGCTTATTTACTCTGTAGTTATTGGATGATAATGTTTCATTGATATAACACTTGGATTATATGGTTAAAAAGGGATTAAATTGCTCTATTCTTGATTCACCCCCCCTCTCATTAATCCAACAATTGGTGTCGAGCAAGTTCCTTGAGGAAACAGTTTAACCAACGGAAGGAGATCATGGATTATTTTGAGAATGGAGTACCAATGTGTAATGGTCGAGAATGGTTTTAAGTATGAGATGTGGAGCGAAAGGACGAAGAATATTTTTACAAGCACAATGACATTATATTTGGCTATCAGTTTGTTGAGGGATAGTTCAAAGGGCAAAGCGCAACCAAGAAGGAATTGAAGAAGAATAACAAAAATAACAATGGATTTCATCTAGGAAGGATTACCTAAGTGGTAAAGAAAAAGGGTTGGTAAATGTTCATCAACCAAAGAACTTTGGGATAATTTACATGACATATATTCTTCACCCATCCAGTTCAAAAATGCCAAGAGATCTCGGATACATAACAAGAATAAATATGCTTATCATGGGGCCGATTCAAAGGGAAAAGTATGATGGGCAGTTGATTCTAAAGAAAATTTAATCGATTACAATTCAAATATCTGGGAAGAATAGAGAAAACAAGTCATCAGAAAGAATTGATGAAGCAAGCAAAGTGTTCAAGGTTAGAAAGGGATCATTGGTCATCAAGAATTTAAGAGCTCCAACTAGAAAGAGGCAGGAAGAATTGAGAAGAAACTCTAGAATATCAAAAGAAATGTTTAGAATCCAACACTTAGTAGCACAAAGGAAGATCTGAAAAGAGAAAAGATGATGGATCATCTCAGGGAAGAACCAATGATTTAAACCAACTTGAGGGAAGAGTTTAGTGAGAAGAATGGAAGAAAGAAATAATTGCATTGAAAATACAACTTGAAGAAGCAAAGAGAACATAAGGGTCATGAAGTCTCAAATAATGAATTGTCCATCCATTCCTTCCTCCATTCCATTCCATCCATCCATCCATCCATTCCATTGCCTCCATCCATTCCACTCCATCCATTCCATCCATTCCATCCTTCCATCCACCGTCCATCCATCCAGTGATCATCCGTCCATCGTCCATCCATCCAGTGATCATCCGTCCATCGTCCATCCATCCATCCATCCTCCATCCATCCATTCCATCCATTCCATTCCATTCCATCCATTCCGTCCATCCTCCGTCCATCCATTCCATTCCTCCATCCATCCATCCATCCATTCCATCCATCCATCCTGCTCGGGCTCCGTCCATCCAACGTCCATCCGTCCATCCATCCATCCATCCTCCTTCCATCCATCCTCCTCCATCCTCCTTCCGTCCATTTCCTTTCCATCACTCCGTCCATTCCTTTCCATTCCATCCATCCGTCCGGTCCTTTCATCCTCCTCGTTATCCATTTCATCAGATCATGTGGAGTAAAGAGGAGCAGGTGTAATTGTGGAACATGGATGAAGAAAGAGTGATTTTGTCGGGAAGTATCTTAAATGGATGAGTGCTTGTCATTTCATTTCGATTGGTAGACGTCCGCATAATTCCTCCGCGGTTAAGAGAGTTATGGCCATGTGAGAAGTTGGAGACCCAGGTTGGGTAAATGGACCCAAGTTTGTTTGATGGAGTAGCTGTATGAGTTATGATATATTTTTGAGATAATACTATTCTATATGGATGGTATGTCATGCACCATTTCTAGTGGTATGTAGGAAGCGTCCACATAACTCCTCACGGTTTGAGAGTTATGGCCTTCTGAGGATTGGAGGACCCTCATATGTAATGCATCTAGAAGCACCAAAAGGTCAAAGTAGTCAAAGGAGAGTGGTTTAGAGATTTTTAAAGGTAAATAATAAAGTGAAGTGATAGGTGTATTATAATTCAAAAGTGAATACAAAATAAATTATTTCAATAATAAATTTAATGGAGAAATTAGAAGTGGACCCAACCCTAAAATAAGGAAAAGTGGACTAAGTGACCTAGAAGATGTTTTTAAAGGAAGCTACTTGGAGGTGATAAGAGACAAGGCTCTCTCATTTGAATCACACTTGGAGCATATTGAGATATCTATATGTATTATGCGGGGTAATAAAGGATATCTTAGCGAATATTGAATGAAGGTGAAAGAAAGAGGCCGAGTACAAGGGAAGGATAAATTTTTGATGGTGCTTTCTAAGGTATGTTATTTCTGAGGTCATCTTACCATTTCGCTGTAACTTTTTTCTATAATGATTAGGACCATGAAATTGCCTATGAAAGTGAGAAAACATATCAAGTATCACAGTGAAACAAATTAGAAACTGGCGGGTCATTGTATTTTGGGACTTACACTCGTGGAAAATAGGGTTTGTGGCCAGTCTTGAAACTAGTCAAAATCAATTATTTGAATTAACAATGTCATAACTTCTTCATAGCAGTCAAATTCGGTGAGACCAAATGTGTTGGCTAAGGTACAGTCACATGGTATCACTATGTAACGGAGTTTGAATCATTTAGGTCCAAATATTTTGTCTTGGGGCATGCTCTGAGTCTCTCTCTAGAATCGCCAAAATTCAGCAAGGTATGCCATTTTGTTATAACTCCTTTTTCTAAGAGGTTCCAAAATGGTGACACTTGGAGGAATTGCATTAAACACCTTGAAGAACATGGAGTGTATGGGTTTGAGATCTTTACATACATTCACGGGTTCAAAGTTATGATTACTTCAAAGTTAGGGTTGTTGACTAATTCAAAACTAGGCATGTGAGACTAAAGAAAAGTTTAATGAAAATGTTAGTCTCTTGTTTTTAAAGTTAAGAGGTTCTGAGAATGTGATCATATACACGAGGTCTATTCTGAGCTAGAAATCTGATTTGGATGATATAGAGGTAGTAGGGAGCTTTTGGTTGGGAATTTTATGTGAGTATAGTTGGGAACATGTAGTTGATGATGATTAGCACATACATGAGGTGTATAGTTTGATGTTGGTACATATTGATGGAGTCATAGTTGATGAGTAGTTGACACATGGTGGTACATACTTGGTACATGGTTGGATGCACTTGTTTATGAATTACGGAGTTGATTACAGTTTGGTGCATGGTTGATGCACTTGTTTATAATTATTATGTTATTACAGGTTGAGAGATGCGAGGTTGATGCATGGTTGATGGTTCAAATTTATTGGTACCGGGTTTATAGCGGTATATCTCACGGTGATAGTGTGTGGTGGTTTCATCATTCTACTTCTACTTGGGGTGGTAGGATGGGGGAAGGGCAGTGGTTGTAACCACCTTAGGTGGTAAGCCAGGAGGTATAGGGAGTTGTAGCCTCCTTACAGTTTGTAACCAAAAGAATTGGGGAGTTGGAGCTTCCCTCAGGTTGTAGCCTAAGAAACTAGAGGTTGGAGCCTCCTTCCGGTTCAGTGAAAACAAATGGGGTTGTTACTTCCAATGAATGTAATTCTTCAAGACATATAAGAAAAAACATTAAAGTGGTTTTCTCCCGATTTGGGTTTCCACATTAAAAACTGGTTTTCTCCCGATTTGGGTTTCCACGTAAAACACTGGTGTACTGTGTATGTGTATGATTGTTCATTTGTTCATTGCTTATTTACTCTGTAGTTATTGGATGATAATGCTTCATTGATATAACACTTGGATTATATGGTTAATAGTAATGATGCTCCCTGTAGGTTGCTATCATTAAAGTGTGGTATCAACCTAAGGCTACCTTTGTAGATCTACAGGTTGTGTTTATGGGTGGAGGTGAGAATATTTAATGTAAACCCAACTTGAGGGGTTTGTTGGACCTTTATGACCTCTTCATTTATGGTTAATCACTTTAGTGGTTATTGTGGTTTCGCCCTTTGGGGTTTTAGGGGTAAACCCTAAACCTATTTATTGGTGAGGCTCTAGCCTCATTTGATATGCACAATACATAGATTGCTTACATAATGCATTGTCCTTTTTGGTATTTTCTTACGAATATGTGTTTCTTTGTTTAAAGGTGTTTTTGAACACCACCATTCCACTCAGTTACCATGGACTCATTTTAAAACCTTAACATAGTGGAGGTTGGAGGCAATTTTGCAAGATGAAATGTGTCTTCACGAACTGAACCGCCAAGTATGTGTAATATGTAGTGATCTCAATCTCTACCCTCTGGAGGTATAAATGGTAATTGGTTAGACGACAGTTCGACTCATTGAAGATCATAGCCTTAGTTTTACTTAGTTTAATTATCAATTGTCAAAGATTGGAGAAGCTAGATTAATCATCAATATGTTTATGTCTTCCCATAGGTGTTGATCCTAGTAGGATCAAATCATTGGGGAAAAGGAAGCAGATTTATCAACATGCAGTGTAGAAGACAACCATTGCTGTCCTGAATACGCCCTCAATGAAAGACACCAACCCATCTATGTAAATCCCAAAGAGAGTCGGTGAGAGGGGGCACCCTTGCTTAACCCCAATGGTGCTTTGGAGGAAATCAGAAAGGCCATGGATTGTACGAAGACGACCAAGAACTATCTCACAGAGTCTCATGATAGCAACTAAGAGGGTCTCTGAAATGCCAATGTCACAGAGCCTTTGAAACAACGCCTCTCTTGGGTCAGTGTCAAATGCTTCTTGAAAGTTCACAAAGCAACAAAAGGCTTTTGATGAGCTGTGGTAAGCCTCCTCAATAATGGCCTTTGGTGTGAAAAAATGGTTAGTGGTCTAGTACTCTGAGTGAAAACTTGCTTGTACTCTAGCCTTGAGGTACCTCCTCTGAAGCTCGTTTGAAAGCCACAAATGAAAAACTGTAGCATAATGGTCATGGAAGGTTCGATCAATCATGATGGTTCTATGATTATTCATATTTGTTTGAGCTTTGAATTTGAAAATCAGGTGGATGATATGTTGGGACCAAGCTTGGAGGAAACTAGAGCATACAACATGATTAAACAAATCAGCTATTTGGGGTTTGAGAGAGAGAGAATACCATGCTTGAGGAAATTGGCTTGGAAGCCTTCCTCATCAGCTGCCCTGCTAGTGTTCATTACGCTGACTTTTCCACCAATGTTGCTGAAGGAGAAAAGATGACTAGAGGAGGGAGGTGAGGTGACGTGGATAGCGGGTTATGCCATGCTACACACCAAGGTTCAATTCCCTTGTAGGTAGAATTGAGCAGTTTGGACCAGGTGCAAATCCTGGGTGATATACATGAGTATCCCTCTGTTGTAGCAACTTATCTGAAGGAAACTGTTTGTAATTAATGATATGCTCTTTGATGGCTATCTTGCTTGTGAAAGCGAGCTCCTTGTCGTGCCAGATGTATTTGGGTCAATTGTAATGCTTTTGGAGTTGAAACAAGACTCTTCCTCCCCAAAATATCCCTCTATACTCCTTTCTATCTAGAAACCATTAATGAGGAACTTGAGAAGAAGATTATTGAAGAACATGAAAAAGCTACATTGGATTAGCATAGGACGAGAAGAAAAGGAGGACCTCATTGTTTGTTGCTTGCCATTACCAGTAACTGGAAAAATGGTTATAATTATTGACTGAGCCCATTGCCTTGATGCTGCACTTCTGGACAGTAACAGAATGGTCAGCAATCCTCATGTTACGTTTATTAATAGAGTACTAGGAATCTGGTATTGGGGATATATTCTGTAAGTTGATGGAGATGTAGATAGTATTCTGTAGACTGAAGGTGCATTTCAATTATAGTAACATGCATGAGAAAAGTTTCTCTCGGTGTTCATTTGTAAAGCTCTTAGGATGTTACCTAATTCGAGGAATTACAGCGTGTTATCTAATTGTAACATATGAATGCTGGAATGCATGCAAATATGTTCACAAGCCGGCTGTGATTATTTTTATTGGAAGTGTTTAGTTCGAACTTTAGGTATATTGATGCCTTCAAATATTTTTCCATGTGCCTTTTTAAATTGAGTGTACAGTAACCTTGGAAGATACAAGAGAGAATATAGCCCTTCACTTCAGAAATAAACCCTTGAACATCAAAGATGCCAAAGCATTCACCATGAACAACACACGTATATATAGAGAATAACCCTTAAGGTACGGTAACACCATCAAATACTCCTTATGGAAGGAATTACTCACAAGCCATGCTCGCTACAAGATAATACAATTCAACACACTTCCAATACAATGATACTCGTGTATTTAGACTTTCTCATGACTATTCCTAAGGGTCTATGTCAACTACCCCTTATTATTATATTATTTCTTTTTTATTACATAGTGGGCATATTCCTATATTATGGCTACATTACACTCACTATCCCCTTGGGTACCTCCCTAGGTACCCCATATTATCCTCCCTAGGTACATTGCAAGGGAGCCACTATATTCATGCTAAGTCCATATGGAAGTACAGTCACACATCTTGCATACATAAGTGACATACATTTTATATTTTTAACTAAATCATACTTATGTTTTAGCTTTTTCCTGCTAGGTTTTCTTTCAGAAGGCAGCATTTTATCAGAAAATGCCATTACTATCAACTAATTCAGTTTTCAATTTTTCAGGCATTATTTGATTATATCTGCTGTTGCAAACCTTTTTGTGAACCTTCTGGGTGTCTGGTTTTTCCGAGGGTATGCACGTGTTCATATTGGTATGATTTCTAAGCCATTTTCTTAATATGAGAGGTTGAATATCTTCTTCAGGCAGAATTTGCATGTATTTTTCAGTTCCTGTACTTCTTACTTCTTACCCATAACTGACAGCATTGTATTTTCTAGAGTTATTGGTCTGTTTCCACACATCGGGATTCTGCATTTATATGCTTTGTGAAAATACTCATAATACAAAGAACCACATAACGTGATTATCACAGATAATATGGCTTATGAGTATCTTTTTCAATACACTGACTTGATTTCATGATGTTCTAGAAAATTTAACATAAATTATTAGTAAATTTGGGTTTATTTGTAGCATAGTCAAGTAAATTTAGAATTTAATGTTGTATGCAATGCCTATATTTCCTGGTTGCCTTTAAAAAAATCCGATTTCAGAAAATTTGGCAGATATTCAGTTCTCTAATATATTGATTTCCAATGCTTCCGCCTTCCTACCTTAAATTAGCTTAGCAGAGATACTGAATTTTTCTAAATCTGGTCATCACATGAACCCAAGCTGCACCTGCTTAAGGATTCTGCTATCCTTTTACAACTATTCTGATCTGTAATTTGTTTTAATTTATTTGTATTTTATATTTCTATAGATTTTTGAAAACCCTATTTTGATAAACCATCAAAATCTTAAAATTTCCAACATTTGTGGTACATGCACTCAGTTTCTCCCATTCTTGCTTTTTCAACAATGCTTCTAGTATGTTTGTACATGTTAGTTTGTTGAGATTGGTATACTGCATTAACTCCCATATGATATTAAATCCATGTTTTTTGAATAATGAGTAGTTAAACATATCAACCACATAGAGTCCCTTGGCCACAAGTGCAGGAACCTTGACAATATTTCCTCTGAACATAGATTTTTACATTGTACCTGAGGTGCTGCAGAGGATATCCATTGTGTTAATACATAATGTGTTGGAGACAACAAATGTACACTTTTGAGTGCTAGGTCATGTTGACCATAGATGAAACAATCTCTGATTAATGAAATTAATCTCAATACAATAAAAAAGATTATTTCTCGATTATTGTCAATTAATCTTTTTGGATCCTCATCAATAAATTACTGATTATGTTTATTTTATCTATGGTCTTGACAACAAGCTCTTCAACTTGTTGCCATTCCTTAAACTTTGCAGGCCTTAAGGAGAACATGGGGGTTGGCTTGTGTCTGTAACATTTTCTTGCGGGCATTACCTTTGCCATAAGTTTCCCCTACTTCTAGGTGCCCCCATGACTACACCTTATGGTGTAGGGTAAAGTCTCGTGGCAATCAAACCTTGTCAATGGTAGAGTCTATACTCTATAGTATCTACTACACGTGGATCGTCACCTTTTGCTGCTATAAGGTGAACCCCTACCTCTAGGGGTTACCACAACTACCTTAAGGTACCAGCCAAAGCTAGTGGGAATGGAATCTCGACCAAGGGTGTGAAACTCCTTGCTCCCCACTACTAGTCCATGCTCGTTAGGAAAACATCTTTATAGGCCTATAGGAGGACATGGGCATGGGTGTGGGTATGTAAAATGCATATGCGAGTCATGACCTCTTGATTCCATAAGTTGAACACCTTCCACCAAATGTCGCCATGGCTATCTAGAGGTCTCAAGTAAGGGCTCATGGGATTGGAACTTAGTCAATGGTATTTGCCTAAAGGACAATGTAAGGGTGGTCTTAGGTCCATAATATGTACATTCAAGTCATCACCTTTTTGTGTCATAAGTTGAGATCCTACCTCTAGGTGCCCCCACAACTACCTTAAGGTCCGAGGCAAAGCTTGTGAGATTGGAACCTTGACCTAGGGTGTGAAACTCATTTCCCACTGCTAGTCCTGTGCTCGGTGGGCGAAAAATTTGGTAGGCCTTAAGGAGATCATTGAGGTGGTCTTAGGTCCTTAGGTGAACATGTGGGTCATGACCTCCTAGTGTCATAAGTTCGACCCATACCTTGGGGTGTTGCCATGGTTACAACTTACCTCAATGCATTGGGTAAAGTTCATGGTAATGGAGCTTGGTCAATGGTACTCGATTGAAGGATACCATTTTTCACATTCTTCACACAATCTGAAGCTGGGGAGACTTTGTGCTTGGTAAAGATAGGCACCCTTTCTTAACTCTCCACTCTTTAGAGGATATTGCCTGCATAGGACCCCTTGGATGGAATTGTTGCTTGTTTTTAGAGGCTACTTGGTTGATTCACTCTATGCCCATTTCTACTAATGAACTTCCCCCTTTAGGTAATCTTTGGACACTCAAGATCACCTCTTACCCTCTAAACACAACCCGAGCCAAGTGATTAGAGAGGATATATATAGGCAGGGCATCTAGGTCACTTGGACTGCCGTCTTGGTGGGCCTTTAAGATTGCATTATAATTTGAGCACTCCATCTAGCCAAGGGACGGTCTTATTGTCAGACCCAAGTAATAAAACCCAAGTATATGCACAAACATTGATGCACACCCTTAGGACCCCCCATGGACAATTCAGAGGGGCACCCTTAAGCTTGGACTCTAGACGAATCACCACATCTCACACTGTGAGAGGACTTGCCAACTATGCCACTTATAGGAAACCAAGTCAGAGGAGCACTGCATTTTTAGATGTGGCATCCATAGATGAAAAAATCATCAAAATATCGGCAACATCATGAAAAATTGCAATTCTAGCTCCAAAAATATGAATCACTACAAAAAAATCGCAATTCTTCGAAAATGTTGCCAAAAATCACCAAGGTTGTGAAAGAAAGGCCAATATAAGCCTGGAAATTCCCTTTTTTGGATGATTTTTCTGACTTTATGTTCTGTTGGAAGCCATAATGGTGATTTTGAATTCTTAAAGTAAAAGTTGCTGTTGTCCTTTATCTTTCTTTTTACTTAAATTTTTAACATTACCATTAATAATTCCAGAATGTGGTTCCAATTTTATTCTACCCGAATGTATGAGGTGTGTATCCTCCTGCTGGAAGATTATGCGATATGTATCTCTTAGTCAAATATCTAAGAGGTCAGATTGAGACTACAACATTATCTATGAGAACTGCACACCTAATATAAGTTAAGCTGTTTAGTGTCCTCGGGATGATATATGATGTGGCTAATGGTAATCATGTGGTAATCTGAAATATTACTGCACCTTCAGGTTCAATCTCAATAGGAAGGTGATCATACATGTTCTTAAGAGAATTGTGTTGTTTATATAGTTTAAGAGAATAATCTCATAGAACAAAGAATGCATATTAGTATATTACAGCGTTTCTCTATAAATGGCTTGTGTTGGCCACAATCTTCAAACTTGAACTCAACCCATTTTTGGTTGAGGAATTGATGGTGATTCCATTGAATTCAAATACTAAAAGTGAAATACAAAGTAAATCGGGAGGTCTGTAGCCAGAGTGGTCAACTCACAGAATGAATGAAATTCTAACGAGTCCATTGATTCACTTCTCTAGGAGAACTAAGTTTGATACTAGGGTTAGTGGCACACATTGATATGAATTGTGTTGAGGAAAAGGTATGAGGAACCTTACTCAAGCATTTTCAGATCTTGCTGGGCTTAAGGCAAGATAGTTGGGAATGTTACTCAGGGTTTATAGCCTAAAAATAAAAGAAACAATCACTTAATCTGCAGGTATTAAGTACGTGTTATGAATATAAATATACATAAATAGATATTCATAACATAATAATTAATTAATAAATAATAATAATTATTAATAATGAAAGGTCATGTCTCAAAGGACATGACTATTGGTTAAGGGCATCCCTGCGTGGGTATATTAATGAGCCCTCATTCTCATTCGTAATCATCTTATATCATATCTTATCTATTCATATTTTATACAATATTCCTACATGGATTATTATGTTATATTCCAAGTATTTTGGATAATTCTCGTGTGAGCAAACTTTGCTCGTCTCATTTGGTATCAGAGCTTTATTTTCCTGATCCCTGCCTTTGGCCAGTTCTTTATCAGAGCTTTGTGTCTGATCCGACTTTTGGCCAACCCCATCGTTTCAAAGTTTCTCTGAGAAATCTGGTCTTTGACCACCCATCAGGCCCTTGGCCATTCGAATTTTCAAAGTTCTTAGGGAATTTTCAATAATGGCTCGGAGTGTGAAGATGTGATCAATCGCTTGGTAGTCTAGGAAGAAACTTGCTTTCTCTCTAGCCTTGAGATGTCTACTCTCTAGCTGATCAGAGAGCCACTGGTGTAAGACTGTGTTAGCAATATAGGACTCAAGAGACTGGACACCATGTTTAAGGAATTCGGCTTGAAGCCCTTCCTCATTTGCTGCTCTCTTCATACTCCTAGCTTTGACTGCTCTCCTAATGTCCTGCTCAAAGAAAAGGTGGCATAAGGAGGGGGGGAGAAGATGTGGGTGGGAGTGTTA
>SNQJ01S0026763.1:14759-38530 GCA_010110895.2 Picea sitchensis | reverse complement strand
TTCCCTGGAACACATCCAGGGGCCCTAGAACACATCTAGGGTCTTGGCCATCCTCCAGGAGAATGGCTCTCGCTGCTGCATATAAATTTAACAGGGAGGTTGTCCAGGAATGTCATAAAGGGAGGTAGTGTGGGAGAACTTGGTTTGGGGGTTAAGGTTAAGCAGGGCGACGTGGTGTTTAGGGAAAAGGGCATGCTAGAAGGCTTTTGGGAAGTGGTGGAGGGCCTCACAAAGTTCCTTTCTCCTCTAGGAGAGAAATGTTTTCTTTTTGCGGCGATAGTATGTTTTGCTGAGGAGAGGGGAGGAAGATGGGTCTGGTGTGAGGGTAAGATGGACTTGCTTGTGGAGGGATTTGCATTCATCGTTGAACCAATGACTCATGGGGCAGTAACCAGGGGTATTAGGCTTATGGGTGTGCTGATGAGTAGAGTGGCGGTAGGAATCAAGGGTTGCCTCTACGAGGACCGTGGAAAGTATCTCGTATTTGGTCGTGATTGTGTCTAGTGATCTGAAGTGGGAAACAACGGGGAGCAACTCCTTAAGGCGGGTGGTGTAGGAGTCGACATAATCTTTATCAAAAAGAAAGGTGGTGTNGGGGGGGGATGTAAAGATGGAGAAGGTGAGGAGGGCGTGATCTACCAGAGGGAGGCAAAATACAGAGAAGAGCTAGACATGTAGGAGAAGATCTTGGTTGGCAAGGACATGGTCAACCACATTGGCCCCCCCACTATGGGGGAAGCAAGTAAAATCACCTGAACCTGGAAAACAAGGGAGCCCATTCATGATCAATAGGTCATGTGATTCCCCTAGCTACAAAAGGTGTCTCTCGTAACCTGTGAGGGGCCCATACCTGTCATGCAGAATCCTATGGAGGCCCACAAACTTTGGTTCTAACTTCTGGAGGCAAAGTATGCCCTCGACTTTGCCATGAAGAGATACCTGGAGGTTTTTGGTACGAGCGTTAAAATCACCTAGAAGAATGGCCTCACCAAGAGTGGAATAGTGGGAGATGTTTGCGTAGAGATCAATGAAAGGGTGCCCCTCAGACTCCCTATGAAGTGCAAAGTGCGACGAGGTTGGGGGGAAGTAGCAAACTGTAATGTAGATATCTCGGAGGAGGGGGTTGTTTCGACAGAACTAGACCCACAAAAATTTGGCATGCTCATCTGATGATAACATAGTAACACTGCTTTGGAGGGAATCCCGCATAAGACATGCTACCCCCTCGGACCCTCTGATGCCGTCAGATTTTGTCTCCTATTGGCAAGACCATGCCCAGTGGTACCCATGGAGTGGGGGTGGTGTTTGCATGGGGCTCACATGTGTCTTTCTGAGGAAAAGGAGGTTGTGGGACCCGACCACATCACAAAGTGTGCTCGGTGAAGACCAAAACGTGCCATTACAGTTCTAGCAGTCAATGGAGATGCTGGGCTCACTCCCCCTAAATTGTCCCCCAGTTGAATGAGAGTCATTTGGTCCAAGGGCGGGAGTATCTTGGAGGAGTTGAATCACGGATGACGGCTTTGAAGTCTTGGATAACTGCCCATCTCCCTTCTTTCCATGTCGCTGTGACCCACACCTTAGATAGCTTGAGTTTCCCTTGCTGGGATTTGGTGAGGTCATCATCAAGCAAGATTCTCCGTGTGGGTGGGAGCAAAGTTAGTTTTCTCTTAGCCTAGAGGGCTCTAAGATACTCTTCAAGAGTTCGAAAACGGAGGAAGAGTGTGGACTTGGGCCCCATCCATGCACGTTCAAGATTGATGTCCTTTAGATCGAAGATGTTGTGAATGAAGGAGGTGCCTATCTATAGGGGACTCGACGAGGCCTCGAGAGGGGGAGCCCATGTACTCAAAGGTTAAGTTCTCGGGTCTGACAAAGATGTTCCTCGTTCAATTTTGCTTGTATCACCCTCTGCACCTTGTTAAGCTGAGGGGGTCATCCTCTTTTCCGAACCACTTCAACCCAAGAATTAAGGGTTTGCTGCTGTGTTTCCGTCTCCTGTTTAAAAAGGGCCTGTTGTGATTTCAACTCTTCTTGCAAATTTTTGATGTTAGATTGGAGGTTGGGGGAATCCGCCAGAATTTGCAGGTGTATGTTTTCTTGGTTTTTCATTTTGGAAACCTGTTGTTTGAGATCTGTCACCTCTGCATGGAGCTGTTTGTTTTCGCCTTCCAGAGATTCCATCCTCCACAGTAGAAATTTGACCTGGGATGTCCAATACAAGAAGTCACACTCCATAGCGGTATCAGTGGGGTTGTAGATATGTCCCATAATGCTGTTATCATCAAGTAATGTCTGGTTTAGTGTGGGATCTTCCATTGGAAAACCCTGTAATTCCAACCTTGCCTGCTGCTTGCAGACCCTGCCTGCCTGTTTCGTGCTCGCGGGCTCTACCTACCTGATCCTTTCTCGCAGACCTGTTTACTCTAGCTACCCCTGTGGATTTGTGGAACTCTGCAAAACCCCTGCTCGGGCTCCCATAAAAACCCCCTGCCCCATGCGTGCAAAAGATAACCCACGTCCAGAAAATTCCGCAGAAGAGAACCCCCTTCTGGAAATTCTGCGGAAGAGAAACCCAGGTCTGGAATTTCGTGTTGGCTCTGGTCTGGTTGCGTAAGAAAATCGGCACCCACAGAGAACACACGACTTGTGCTCGAAACCCTGTCGGATCCCTTGCTAGAAACAAGATAATTGCTTGGCACCCACGTCCGGAATTTCATGCTGGCTCTGGTCCCACAGAACAACGAAATTACGTGCTGACTCTGGTCCGGAATTTCATGGGAAATGTCGTGGGAATTTTGTGCTAGCCTCGGTCCTTGTATTTTGCAATTTGTAAAATCGAAATTGCTTCAGAACTTAGATCAAGATTGCTTCAGAACTAAGATTGCAGACACGTCCTTAAGCCGTCCAGAATTTCGCGTCGGCTTTGGTCCTGCAGAACAACAAAATTATTTGCCGAGGTCAATGGATCCATTAACACAAGTATAGAGTGATCAAGGCTTCGTACATATCCGGAGGCAACTTTTTCTCTGCAAAGTGAGAGAATATATAACACTTGCATGAAGACAAGCAAAGAATATAATAGGTATTTAGCCATGGTAGAAGTCCTCAAATTGCACTGTTCAGAGCTATCTCTCTTGAGTTGTATGGTGACAGTGGGCTGAGTTGTGTGCTAATGAAGGTTTGAAAAATTAACCGAAGAAGCTATGGTTGAGATCTGGATCGATGTGGAATTGCAAACTTTGATCAGATCCCATCATCAGAGTCAAAGTGCATCCGAGTTGAGAATAAAAGGATGATGGGCCGAATGAGGTATAGTTAAGTCTTAATGTTTGGGGTATTCCCATTTGCAGGTCATAAGCCTTCCACAAGAACACGACATCAATCTGAATAAGCATGTGGCACTATTGCTCATGTTATTTTATCCCTGGAGACCAGTGTTAAGTTTATGTTATCTAAATGCTTAAATGAGGTGCAATTCTATATTGGTTGAAAATGCAAGAGTTGTGTCAATGTTCACTATCACTGTAACCATGAAGACTTTTGGTTACTTGCCAGGGTGTAGTAGATTGTGGACTGTTCTGATCAATGTATTTCCATGGTTTCGTGTCTGAAATAGACCATGATGATTTTTTAGTCACCTTGATAGCATTCGGTTGATTCGTTTGGCATCATTGAATGCACTTGTGTGTTTGGTTGTAGTTACAGGCTGTAGAGGGTGTTGTTCTCATGGTAGTAGAAGAGTTACCATTACTTTTTGTTCACTTCCCAGCAGGGTGCATTCATGGAAATGGCTGCCTTTGTTTCACTACGGTGAAGACATATTAAGTGCCACAACACTAACAACCATACATTATCATAATAGGAGCATGCAAACACTTAATAACTGTTAATTGTAGGCATTCGAGTATTGTATTTAATGTCCTCTCAAGGCTAGATGCTAGAAACAATTGAACACATGAAATTTTCTTGCCTTGGGATGCTTGTGACTAAATATTGAAAGTTTGGAAAGTGTAACAAGAAGAAAAAATAGTGCCTTTGGAGGAGTTGGAAGAAATAATAGTGAGAAATTAGGGAGTGCATTGCCTGATATTGAAGAGTACGAGTGTTTTCAAGGTAGGAAAAGGTGCATACTAGGAAGAGAGCTTATGTAGCCTATTATTAGACTTCATCTTATCCATATAATACCGAAGGAGAAGTGCGCTTAACGCATGGAGGTTCTCTAGCATCTTCAAGTAAGTATCCATGTAGAGGGGATTCTAATTTAGCAAAATTCTTTGTTGTTTTAGTCCGCACTTCAAGATAGGAGTTGTGTCCTAGTTCAAGTGGTGGTTTAATTTATATCTTTAAAATAGTGGCAAATGCACAATTAGTGTTCTATCAATGTAGGCATCATGGGGGGGTCCCTTTGCATTATTTGTATGTGTGACAGCGACAGGAATAAAGTGTTAGCTTTTTAGCTCGGGAGGTACTCCGCATGTTTTGTCTTGTATGCGGATGTAACCTTATGTTGACATTACTAGGCACTTAACTTTGTAATGGGTTTTTATAAAGTTGTAATAAAGTAGTACTTTTATTAAAGTGACTTTTTAATGAAGTGTACCTTCTAATATTAAAGTGACTTTATTTCATAAAGTGCACTTATGTAATAAAGTGAAATGTACTTTAATATTTTAAGTGATTTATTTTGGAGGGAATAAATCATGGCCTTTGATCTTGTAAAGGCAAGATTAGATCATGGCCTTTGGATTTAGGGTTGGGGAAGGTGAAAAGACACTTGGGAGGTAAAAGTTCATCTTCATAAATTATAAAAGAATGCATTGGGTAGTGTGCAAGATACGAGTGAAGAAGAGTGAGAGAGATTTCTGAGGAGAGTTTGGAGAGGAAAGTGAGCAGCAAGGTGGCACATTTCCCAAGAGAGCTTGGGCACAAATCCCAAGGAGACATTTTTTGTTTTGGGTGTTGCTGTTTTATTTGTTGGGACATGTCGTACTGTACGGATCCGTACAGGCCGTACAACAACAAACTTTGGCACGAAAATCGAGGAAAGATCAGGCACAGTTTTCGAGGTGCCATTTTCAGCAAGTCCGTACAGCTGTACGGACTGTGGCATGAGTTTCAAGGCAGTTTTGTGGTGGGACAGTTTTGTTGTAAGTTGTCTCTCTTGGCTGGAAATTGTATTGTAGTTGCTGATAAATCTTTCTTGAAGCTTAATAGAATCTCTCTCTCTTTGGGTTTCCCCACATTGGGGTTTTCCCTGGCATTTGCCTAAATTTCTGAGTTATTCATGGTTGAATGATTGCTGTTCATTTTGTTTATTCCGCTGCTAAATTTCTTAGCAATGTGTATTTCTGCATATGGTAATTTTTGAATGTGAGTTTATACATATCAGAGTTCATTGATGACAGTTATCTCTAGGTTGCTAAGTGTATGACAAAATTATTAGCTTGCTGATTTTGTCATTTAAATTTATACATGGTATTAGAGCTTGGGCTTTGAGTGACGGTGAGCAGTGAGATTTTTGGACAAGTTTGAAGGGGGAAAATTTGTGTTTGTTTTCCTTGAGCCGTGACAGGGAATATGGCTGCATGCATTAGATTTGATGATCGGTTGGATGACATTTCCAACTATTTGTAATGGAAGGTCTGGATGTCAGTTGTTCTCAAGGAAAACAAGATTTGGAACTATGTCAGTTTTGTTGTTGTGGCTCCCACAATAGATCCTATTGCTTTGGATTTGCATAAGGTCAAGGAGGCCAAAGCTCAGAGGATTATTTTGGATGGGGTGAATGATCATCTTATCCCACACTTGGCTAAGAAGAAGACAACCAAAGAGATGCGAGATGCACTTAAGAACTTATTTGAGACGAAGAATGAAAACCGGAAGATGGCCTTGAAGGCTAAGCTGCATGATACCAAGATGGGTAAGGAGGAGAGTGTTTCTTCTTATCTTACCCGGGTAGCTCAAGTGAAAGATGAGTTGGCTGCAGTTGGAGAGGTCATATCGGATTCATAGTTGGTGAGGATAGCCTTGAAAGGCTTCACCAAGGAATGAGAAGTCTTCGTGAAGTGTGTGGTGGGTCGTGAGCATCTTCCAGATTGGAGCACATTGTGGGACGATTTCACTCAGGAGGAGATATAGGAAGGATCTCAGAGCAGTGGACAAAAGATAGATGGAGCTGATGAGAATGTTGCTCTTGTTGCAAAGAGCGAGAAGAAAGGAAGTTCCGGGAGGGACTTGAGTAAAGTCATATGTTACTATTGTAACCAGTGGGGGAACCTTGCTTCTCATTGTCCCGAGAGGAAGAAGAAGAAGAAGGAACTGAAGGGGCCTGAGACAGCTACTACAACACCATTGGAGGACTTTGCTTCCAAGTATGACAGGGAATTTTCTTTGGTTACTCTAGTATCCAGTGTCAGTAGTGGAGGATTTGGGGGTGATTTCAGATGGATTGTGGATAGTGGAGCTTCTTGCCACATGACGAGAGTCTGGTGAGTATTCCTTATTATCACAGAGATAGTTCCTGACCGACTGGTGGAGAATGAAGGTGGTATGGTGGGAGCTGTACGTGGAGTTGGAAAGGTTAGATTCTGACTCAAGTATGGAGGATTCCTGGAGCTTGATGGAGTTTTCTTTGTTCCAGGGTTGAGGGTTAACTTGCTCTTAGTCTCAGCCTTGGAGGATGTAGGATATTGTACATTGTTCAAGAGGGAACATGTCTTTATCTACAGGGAGGGAGCGGACCCGGTGGAACTGTTGATTTTTCAATAGGTAAGGTTAAGCATGAAGTTCATTCCATTTTTAGCATTTAAATTAAACCATAATCTATTATGTTGCAACAACCAAGATCACAAGAAGAAACACCATGCATAAGAACACAAGAAGTATCCTGGGAAACCCTTCTCAACAAGGGAAGAAAACCCAGCCAAATCCTTTGCTATATTCTTCAAGAGAAAGACCTTCACCACCAAGAAAACCTAGCACACAAGAGGGTGCTTAAACCCTAAAATACTAGCGTGCACCCAAGAGAGGTGCACACTTTTCCCAAGAAGATGTACTTGCTAAAATTTCCAAACTCCCACAAAAGACATGATTCCTCAATGGGAAATTTACCTTTACTTATATTAAACTTAACCTGTCAACAAAAGTGTCTATTGGCACAACTGGGCCGACCTCTCTATCTCATAATATAATTAATATTAACCAGATTAATTATCTTTTACATTAATTATCAATTACATTAAGGTGGGGTCGGCCTGTACCCTTTACATTACAATTAGGGTTACGAGCAGGTCTGACTCTTGAACAATATAGCAAGGGATCTCATACACCCACTAGTGCTCAGCCACTAGGGGCACATCCATAGGGATGTCCATATCTCTGGCTCACTGCATTACACAAAAGAACCACTTCTCACTAGTGCTCAGCCACTAGGATCACGTTCACCTGTGCTTGTCCACAGGCACGCCCACTCAACATATCTTCTTTCCCACTACATTACACAGGAGTCATCTGGAGTTTCATTATCAACTCTCTGCTCAAAGGAGGCTAATAGATCATCTTCATTTCTGTCTCATGACGATGCACCCAACACTTTGGGATTTCACACGTTCGCCTTGTGCTCARCCACATGCACGTCCAACTCTGCAGATCTCCTTTCTCACTGTGTTACATAGGAGAATCATCTGGAGTTCTTCTCAACGCTTTGTAAGGAGGAGGCCATCTCTACGTTCCAGCTCTGTCTCAGATAGGAACCACACACCCCTCTCAGGAGCTCTCTCTCAAGTTTGTGTCCTGGAGAATGTCTCACATAGCTGCAATTATCAACACTCCCTCTCAGCTAGGGAGGCATTCTTCATCATGCCAAGTCTCACATGAATGTACTTTGAACTTTGTCTTGGCTGTAGTAATCAACACTCCCTCTCAATCAGGGAGGTATTCTTCACCAAGCTAATTTGGTGAAGATGTCTGCAATCTGCTCATGTGTAGGAAGGTACTGCATGTGTACTATTTTCCTCTGCATCATGTCTCTGATATATTTTATCTCAACGTGTTTCGATCTATCATGAAACACTGGGTTCTCAAGGAGCTTTACACACAACTCTGGTTATCATCATAGAATCCATCTCATGATCAAGTAAATCTGTCAGAAGCTTGTGAAGTCACATTGCTTTGCACACTCGATGCTATATACTCTGCTTCTATGGTACTCAAGGCCACAGAGTTTGTTTCTTGCTGCATCAAGAAACCATGGCAAACTTCATGGTAAGACAACAACTAGATGTTTTCTTCTAGTCCACTGTACTTTATGCTCAATCTGTATAGGCATATCCCTGCAAATTCAATTTCACACTTGGAGGCATATCTTAGGCCATATCTAATTGTGCCTCGTGTATATCTCAATACATGTTTTACTGTTATCCAGTGAGTCTGTCTTGGCTGTTTCATGGATTGACTAAGCATATTCACTACATAGCATGAATCAGGTCTGGTGTTAACCAGATACATCGATGATCCAATCAGTTGTGGATCAATCTCATAGCATGAATCAGGTCTGGTGTTAACCAGATACATCGATGATCCAATCAGTTGTGGATCAATCTCGTCTGAATCATCATCATTCGTTTTCTTCAAATCCATCACTGTGGTTTTGCATTCTATCATTTTGAACTTCTTTAATATTCCCATTGTATATTTTCCTTGACTTGGGAAAATCTCATTGGTTCTTTGTCATACTTCCAAGAAGTACTGCATCATACTTAGATCCTTGATCTCGAAATCAAAATTTAATGCTTTCTGAATAAGTCATCAAAATCAAGCTCTCATCACCAATACTGTAATAATATAGGTTTGGATCAACAACACTCTTGCTGAAACCCAAATTTCATCAAGAATCCGTCCATCTGATATAGTTTCCAACTCATGGATGGTAGTACGGATGGAAGTGTATCGGGCTTACTGGATCAAGTGTCTCATCATAGACAACTCCCTCCGTTTGTGAGAATCCTCTGGCTATAGATCTTGCTTTGTATTTTTTGACACTTCCATTAACTGCATGCTTGATCTTATAGAGCCACTTGGAAGTCACCACAAACTTCTCTTTTGGTCTCTGAACAATATCTTATACATCATTCTTTAAGATATACTGGTATTCTTTTGTTATGGCATCTTGCCATACATGTTCTCCTGTTGATTCTCCAAGACAAGGAGGCTCAGAATCAATGAAGTGGCTCATGACTGAAGGGTATCTCGAAAATCTCTTTTTCTTTCTCGGGATGTGCCTTGAGAGGCTTGTATGTTTCTCTGCCTCCTGCAGAGTGAGCCTAGGCAGGCTTTTTATGCCCTACTGCAATATCTCTGGGCATATCAACTGGAGCAATTGGATTGGTTGGAATAATGTCTGTCTCCCTCTGAATTGTTGAAGGGGGAGAAGGTATTGTCTCACTGTCAATTTCCATCTGAGATTCTTTGGATCTTTGAAAGGCTATCCCTTCTTCAAGGACAACATCTCTGCTTGTTTCAATCTGTCTCTGACCAGGGATGTCGATCTGGAATGTCTTCGAAGATTCACTGTTATTCCATAAATGTATCCTTTCTCCCTGAAGGGTCTAGCTTGGACTTCTTCTCTTTGGGTACATGAAAATACACTGGGCACCCAAATATCCTGAAGTGTTCAATCTTAGGCTTCACTCCGGTGAGGGATTCTTCAGGAGTTATGTTTTTCAAAGTCTGGTGAAGATTCTTGTTCTGAGCATATACTGTGTCATGCATGCTTCTGCCCATAGAATAATAGAAGGATTTTGATCATGCATTATTGCATTGGTTGCCTCAATGATGGTTGTATTCTTCCTCTTTCTCAAATAGTTTTGACTCCCTCCGAGTCAAGTGACTCCCTCTGAATGATAAACATCTTCCTTTGTTGTTAACCTGTCTGGAACAAGAAAAACAAGAGGAACCAAAACAAGAATATCTCCTAAAGGAGAATAATGAGTACATCTCTAGAATCAAAACAATTTAAGGATTGTTGTTACAACTACAACACCTACTTGTAATGTAGCAAACTTTAGAAATATAGGTTAGAGGAATGACAATTACAACAATCAAACCCAGAGTCTTCACTTCCAGTGTGTTGTTCCTCTAAATGCACTGAGATCCCTCTGGATCCAGGACTTAGGCAAAAAAGGTTCCTTCCTCCTTCAATTACCCTCACGACAATGATACAAATGATATATATACAAGTGCATACCTGAGGGTGCTGATATGATTTCTCCAATGACACTTAGTTGATCTCTGTTCTCTGAGATCTTCATGAAGACGGTAGTCACGGTGTCACCTTTTGTCATCTTGTTATTTTGAAGCTGGCCCTTCAATGTAAGAGCTTGTGTAGATGATTGACTTCCTTGTCTTGTCGTCATATTCATCAATAGCTGTCTTTGGTAAACCTTTTTGTATCACCTACAATACGTTTTCCTCTGAAGTCTTGTTTTCCAGGACTTGAAGTTGCTTGATCCATCAAGCTTATCTTCCATCGTAGTTTTGTTCATCATATTTTTAGATTCTTCACAAACCCTTGTTAACTGGGCTAGAAAACCTAATGGCTAGGCTAGGCTAGCAACCTTAGGTTTTGTTGGGCTTATGACTGCCAACAATAAGCCTTGAAAGTTAGAAGAACATAGGTAATCTTGAAGGCTTCTTCAAAGAGCTGCAGAAACCCTATAAACAAAAATCTGTAGAAATTTGCGAAACCTAGGGCCAAATTTTCAAAATGCTCGGAATTTCACTATGAGAGTCTTTGGAGGTGTGCTGGAGAAGGCCGTACTCTCCTATGCCAAAATTTGCCTCAACATCCAAGTTTTAGGGGCTAAAACACCCAAAAGAAGAGGGTCGTACATATTTTTCTGGAAACCCTAGGAGGGCCGTACGATTCTGCAAAAGAGGAGGGATGACTGGTAAAAGCTTGTAGCTTGTGCAATGGGTTTTTCAAGACCTATGCTCTGATACCATGTTGATTTTTCAATAGGTAAGGTTAAGCATGAAGTTCATTCCAATTTTAGCATTTAACTTAAACATTTAACTTAAAAATTGTTTCCCCACATTGGGGTTTTCCCTGGCATTTGCCTAAATTTCCGAGTTATTCATGGTTGAATGAATGCTGTTCATTGTGTTTATTCCACTGCTAAATTGCTTAGCAATGTGTATTTCTGCATATGGTAATTTCTGAATGTGATTTTATACATATCAGAGTTCATTGATGACAATTATCTCTAGTTTGCTAAGTGTATGACAAAATTATTAGCTTGCTGATTTTGTCATTTAAATTTATACATAAAGCTTATTCGTGGTAGAGGAGATATCCACTGTGTTTAAGTCTAGTTCTAATGTGCAAGATGCACCACATGCGAGGATTTTTGCAAAGTCAATACATGATGTGATCTATTGATTGCTATCTCCAGCGAGGTGCACTCCTTAGTGCATGGTTGGGTGTATTTTTTTCCATTTAAAAGGAGTACACAACAGGTGGAGAAGGCATATGAGTGGTGCCATTGGCATGCACTAAGGTGGTACTAGTGGAGGTGTTGGCTTGCACTAGAGTGGCAAATTGGCCTTATCCATTCACACCTTCTATTGACTATACACAAATAGGTCGCACTACTTGGGGATGAATGCATGCATTCCATTTTGAGTTCATATTTATCCATCGACATTTAGAGATTATTATGCATGTCATGTGTCATTGATTTTGTCTCTAGTTTAGGTTGAGTTGCATACTATTTTGGCCAAGGAGAATGCACACCATGCAAAAGAGAATTTTATTTAAACAATGATGAAATATTGTAGATAGAGGTTGGTTCATTGAGATTTGATCTTTGTTTATTTGTAATTGCCAAGGAGTACCTTGACAATGAATGAAAATTTGAATCACTGGTCCACAACTTTCTTTCTTTCTTTGTGTTGATTTTTGTTGTTGATGTTGTAGCCCTCTCACTCCATTTGATTAGTCAATTTCATAAGATATTGTGGGTCTTCTCCCTTGGCTTAATGATGTTTTTATGAATCAAAGCTATTGTACAAAGACGCTAATACAATCACCAGGGCTTATAATTTATAAAAATGAGCATTCGTTATTTTAAAAATGATTCGCCCAAATTCTATAGGATAAAATTATTTTACCTTAAAAATTGTCAAAATTTTATAAAAACTATATAAAATCCGTAGAAATTTGAATATTTTTACAAAAATATCGCCAAACATTTATAGTTGGCATATGAAGGATTAGTAAGATTCGCCAAGGTTTCTACATTTTAAAATAAATTTCCATCCATAAAATCATCCCTGCTTATAAAGCCAAATGGGTTTGTCATATTACCACAACCAATCCTGTTAGATAGGCCCTTGAGTGTGGATATTTAACTTATATAACTCATGGAGGGAGATCAATTGTTGAATATCTTGTATGTCTAGATGGTCAGAGTTTAGGAGTCCATACTTTTGTAGATGTGGCCATCTCTTCCTTGCTCTTGTGCTCTCATCCCAAAGGTCCCTTAAATAGAAAACCCCCATTTGAAGTGCCTATCGGGAAGGCATCTAATCATGAGAGTGATAGTAAAATTTTGAATTTTCTAAGACCATATTAAATGGAAAGCTATGTCAAAGGCTCTTATAAGCCATCCCATTGCAAGAAGAGACCAGAGGAAACTCTTTTTCAAGCATCCTAATTTTGCTGCAACACTGGTGAACAACTAATTTTGAAATCATCCAACATAACAATCACATTATTGATCAGAAAATGCCCCTTGATCTTGGTCTTATGTTTCCCATGACAATTTTTATTTAGAATAACAATTCTCATAGAATAAGCATCTTACTATCCATTTAGCAAACAAGATGGCTCCTTGCTGTCTGATGTCAATCAATTTTAAAGCACACACATTTGGGCTATGGGGTGGTAAGATTGAGTAGCGAAAGGGAACCGATAGGAGACATAATATACTATTGCTCATACATTGACAAGGGGGCCTTAAACATTCTGGTTTGTTCTCAATGCCAATTATCCAAAAGTAGAGTTATGATCACACACCAGTGCCCTAGGCGCAATGCATAAAACATCCAAACACTCAAGTTCTCTAGTAAACAACCCTTGTGAAAGCATTAATGGAGAGGAGAGAATCATGAACACAATGGTTCTTTAGCACTTTGCCTCCACTTGGAATTTTAATGCCCCTCACCCTACCTTGGCCTCTAGCAACATCTAGTCGATAACCCAAAGCATTAGCAATGAAAACATAAATGTAAGGAGCAAGATGGCAGCTATCTTTGATAGATTTATGGAAGACGATTGTGTTTGACAGTATACCATTAACGGAAACAAAAGATGAAGGACTAGAAAACATAGACTGCACCATGGACATAAATCTTACGTCGAACGCCTACCAAGAAAGTGTATTTGTGATGAAGAACTAGTCAACTTTGACGTAGGCCTTATCAATGTTAATTTTCAAGAAGAGACTCAACACTCTCCCATGTCATCAAAGCTATGTCTAGAATGTACCCTTCTTGGATAAATCTTGTTTACTAAGATCGAACAATATGTGTTGTAATTTGTTGGATCCTCAATACGAAGACCTTGGAAAGGACATTATAAGACAACTTGGGCAATATAATCGATCTCCATGAACTAATAGAGTTTTGGGGAATGGTTTTATTCAACCCTTGGTTTTGAAATTCCCCCATTGTGTTGGTGCTAAACACTTCTTCAGCCATGCACAACATATCATGAACAACAACCTTCCACATTTTTTGAGAACTTCACAAGGATGACTGTCAATACCTAGGGTTTTTTCATTCTTCATATTGTTTAATGCTTCTGCAAGGTCCTCTTTCAATAACTTTTTTCCCAAGCATATTCTGTTCAGTACTCCAAACCTTGGATGGCACTTCCTATGTGCACGCATCTGGTGCCGCAACAATTGAAATTGCCAAAGGGTACTCAACAAACATTGGAATTGGCAAGAAGTTCCGAGGGTTTGGACATTGAGACATCGAAAACACAAGGGAAAAATCGATGAAAATTGACAAACTGCAACAAGCATTAAAAATACAAAATAAAATCATTTTTTTCATTTAAAAAAATATAAACCAACAACAACATCAAATAAGCACATTGGTACATAAATATGGAAAAAATACCGATATATATGATGTAGTTGATGCCAAATGATACATCAAAGTTATATTTAACCTTGATAGCTATCTAATCAAGGACTCGAAACTAGACAACCAATACAAAATGATATCAAATATATATAAATGTATCTCATCATCATGAGTCACCTACAATGACAAATCTAGTAGCTAGCTATCAATTCCCCGTCCCTCTTTTTGTTTGCCACTGGAAGGTTCTGCATCATTCATTTGATGACAACTAATGGGTGTAGGTGTATCAATCTTTGTAGAAGGTTATGCTAAGCGTTCCACATCTTCGAAGTGTCAAAGAGCTCCTCTGCCCTTTGTGCCTACTGCTCCTCTGCTACCCCTTGTGCTTGTTGCTCATCCTCATCCCTTGCCCCCTGTGCCTATTGTTGTTGCTCCTCCTCTAACCACTCATGTCACTCCTCCAAAATAGGTGCCTCGTACTCCACCCTTCGTTGAGACAATATGTTAATGTTGCTCAAGGATATGGCGTTCACATTAGGGATTTTCTCAAGTTGCCTCTCCCATAGTTGGATATTGTAATGGCAATAAAGAAAATTATTTAGCATTGAAAATCCTACCTATAAGAGGGTCATAATAAAAATAACAAGTCTTGAGGGTCATAAATATGTTAGAAGGTCATAAATTATAATAATTGTAATTGCTTAGTTGTAACCTGTTGCGCTTCTTTAAGTGTATTTTTTCAAATACACTCCATTTGCACTTGCAACCTGAAGTGCTACTAGTTTGGCTTAGCACCCAAATGGAAAAATTCCATTAGAGTAGTGCTTTAGCACCATAATTTCTCCATCAAACATCTACAACAAATAAGAAAAAAAAGACTAAAATTACATTTCATTAGTGGCAAATAGGAAATAAAGAAAACCAATTCAACTTTCAAATAAAACACGTAATTAAAATTATAAATTCTAATGGCTTACCTGGGATCAAAATATTCTTTTCTTGGACAACAATGCCCATGCCAAATAGTCCGTTGGCGTTCCTATACATCTCCATCTCGTGATTAATGGTTTTGCAAGGTTCTTGATCAAGTATGATCCTTTGAAGGCATGTAAGAAACCCTTCCATAACCTTGACATCGAAATCAAACTTTCATGAATAAGCAAAAGGCGTGGTTGTGGACAAGTGTTGTTGCATGAATGGGACAATAGAGCATCCTAGTCCATTGGTCATCAATCAAATCCTAGATCTTCATATATTTTTCAAAATCAACGATACCCTTTCCCATATAATAAGATTGGATAGTTTCTTTGGCCCTATCCATGGTGTCATACAAGTAGCTCACTGCACACTTATCCCCATCAACCAAAGGATTTCTTATCGTGCACATTGCCTCCACTCCTTCCCAAAAGGAATCAATGTACACTAGTTTAGCAATGGCTCCCCCATCTTGTCTCCTGCTAAATGCACAATCATGCCATTCATCACAAACAAACATCTACTTCAACTCAAAATGACATTGGAGCATAGTTCGACAAGAAATGAAGCTTTTGGAAAAAATTGTGATTGTAGGATGTGACAACTCCCCGTTTCTTGTGAATTTCCTCATGAGGCTAAGAACAAATGCATGGTTATATATGAATTTTGTGATACTCCTTGTCCGATCCTCAAGCATCAAATTGATGCAATGGGTAGTACATTGAGTCCAAAACATGAAGGGGTGCCTCTCCATTAGTGACTTCTCGATAGTCACATAATTAGTTGCATTATCTGTTATTATTTGCACAACATGTTGCATACCAAGCTCTTGCATAAACCCATCCAACAATTCACACAACAATGTTGAACTTTTATCATGTGTCGATGCATCAACGAATTTACTATACATTGTACCCATAGGACAATTTACCAAGATATTAATAAGGGTCCTACCCTTCCCATCCGTTAAACCATTGGACATCACTGTGCATCCACTGGTTTCCAATGACTTCTTTAGGTCCTATAAATTGTTCTATGAACCATAGTAAAATGATAATAAGATGCAATCAACATGCACTTTGAAAACCTTGCATAAATCTAGAAAAAAACTAGTTAAGAGGGTGGAATTTTAAGAAATACCTAGGATTTGAGAACGATTGTTTGGCCCTCCTAAGGTCGATTGTTGGCAATGGTAAACTCCTTCCTTCTCAATCCCCAACTGTTGCAAAGACAAATGGGTAAAAAAACCAAAATTGACATTGTATGAGAGTTAAACTAGTCCTTGGTGATTTTTTCCATCATGGTGTGATCTTTTCCCAACTTTTTGCAATTTTTTCATCAACACCTGATTTCACTATTTTTGGAAACAATGAATTTTTTTTGGCAATTTCTCATTTTAGGTTTAGCATTGGAATGCGTTGGTATTTTGGTGATTTTTTCATCTATGGTCTAAGCATCTGTTTAATTTTGGTTGAGTCATCCAATAGAAGTCGCTTAGGGTTCCTAAGTTCCATGATTTTTTCTGACACGTTTTTGTGCTTGAGGTAATCAAAATAATACTTGAAAGGCTCATCACCTTCTTTAACCCATTGCAATCATGGCTGGATTTTGTCTCCATGTGCAAAATATTCCTCCATGCATTTAATTATTTGTTCCTTCTTTGATGCATTTTCCTGTAGTGCAACATTATGAGGATCTATCTCAAAACTTGCAAATTTCAACCAAATTTTGATTTGCCTGGCTCTCTTTTCTTTGCCTTAAGCATGCCCCACTTGACAACCCTCCTAAGGATTGCTTCCTGCCTCAGGATGCACCCAAGCTCGCTTTGTGGTCTTAGCAAGTTCCAATCCTTGGAAATTAGAGCGCAACAATTCTTAGACTCATGTTGGGGTACTTTCATTTGAAGGGAAGAGTAGCAAGGAGGTCCACAACACCTTGTCTTGTTGGATATAATAGTTAGGTGATTGTAACTTGTATACTATCAAAGGGCATTTGCACACCATCCACTAGAGTGGGGAAAGGAGATCCCCTCTTTAGGGGCATAAATCTTGTTGAGTCTGTTAAAATTCTTCTTAAGCAGTTAAGTGTGTGTAGTTTTCTTTAACTTTAGTCTATTAAAAACAATAACTGCATTCATAAGGATCACTGAAAGAAAGATATCCACAGTAACACAAGATTTATCTTGGGAAACCTTCGTGGGGGAGAAAACCCAACAAGGCTTCTTTAATATAGATTCTTCAACAAGTACAATGTCTCTCTCAAGAGAGATCTCACCAAAACAGAAGATCCACCAGAAACCCTAAGCAGGACAGAGTAGCTCACCACTAGACCAAGATAATCCTTCACCAAATAGCCAAAACCCTATACTGAGACACTTCCTCCTTGTAGCTGTGTCATTCCTTCTTGTAACTGTATCACTCTAAGACTTGCGCACTGGGTGAGTGAGCTGTAGTGTGTGTTCTCCAAATGAGGCACTAGGCCTCTTATAAATACTAGTTGGCCTGCCCAGAGTTAGGTCAGGGCCGACCTGTCCACTTTACCCATCTAATTTACATTTGACTTGTCAAGGGACAATAAGGCCGACTTTTACAAAGGAACAATAGGGCCGACTTAACAAATATAATGTAACAATGTTCTTTAGGGTTTTGTCTTGGTCAAATACAAGATAAATATAATAATAATATCTTCCTAAGCTACTCAAACTTCAACACACCCTCTTAGCAAGGAAGGTATTCTTCTGGCACGAACATCACAACTGCTTCTGCTCTTCTGTAGACTTGACCATTTACTTGTTGAATTTCCACAAATCTATATTAAAGAAGTTTTGTAAACATATCAACATCCAGGGTCTCATCATCCATCCGAGCTTTATGTCATCACAGGGATTCCACTTGCCAGTCCACACAGAATCTGGCATCTAGTTCCACACAATGAACTAGTAACCTCTGGTTGGCACACCAGGAAATTGGTCCATAATGACCATGCATCTAATCACAAGGATTAGGTGATGTAGTGTGCACACACTACCCATCTAGCCCTGGGCTAGGAAACACCTCCAACCACACAGGTTGGCCCACCAGCTAGAGAGTCGAGTAACTAACCAGCCCTGAAGGCATGGAATCTACTGACCTTGTGCGAGGTCATGCTGACTGGTGCCACAGTCAGTAACTTTGCGTACCAGACTTTTTCATTGGAGTAGCAATCTGTGTACCAATCTATATCATTGGGGTAGCAGTAACTCGATGTACCAAGCTTAATCATTGGGGTAGCCATTCGCCTACTAGGATTTATCATTGGGGTAGCAATGACTCGACATACCAAGCTTTATCACTAGGGTAGCCATCTGCGTACCAGGATTAATCACTTGGGTAGCAGTAACTCGGCGTACCAGGCTTAATCACTGGAGTAGCCGTAACATGTCCATGAATGACCACCCGTTGCTTCTGCCACGTGATGAAGCTGTTGCCCTGGATTACAATTGTAACTCATCACTCCCTCTTACTAGGGCCATACTTCTAGACCACACCAAGCTCGTCTCTGAAGTACACAAACTTCACTTTGGATAGAGTCTTGGTCAACATGTAAGCTATCTGCTCATCTATAGCGACATATTGGAGCTTCACTGCTCCCCTCTGTACCATATCTCTGATGTAATGGTACCTGATCTCGATGTGCTTGGACTTGTCATGGAACATTGGGTTCTCTGTCAACTTCACATAACTCTGGCTGTCACAACAGATACAAGTCGCCTCCAACTCGAGATCAAAAAATTATTCTAGTAGCTTCCGAAGCCACACTGCTTCACTGCAAGATGAACAGGCTGCAATGTACTCTGCTTCAGTTATACTGAGCCCCACACTAGTCTGCTTCCTGCTGAACCATGAGATCATAGTTGATCCCATACTGAAGCAACATCCAGATGTAGTCTTCTGGTTTGCAACACTCTCGGCCCAATCTGAATCAGTATATCCTTGTAGTCTTATCTCATGATCTGAAGCATATCTGAGTCCATAATCAATTGTACCCTTTAGGTACCTCAACACATTTTTTGCTACAACCAGGTGGACACTTCTCGACTCAACCATAAAGTGACTCAATGTGTTCACCACAAAATCTATATCTGGCCTTGTGTTCGTTAAGTACATCAATGAACCAATCATCTATCTATACATGGTGGCATCCATTGTCTTTGAAGATGTATCGCTCAACAACTTTAGATTTGTCACCATTGGTGTAGGCATGGCCTTGCAATCCATCATTCTGAATCTCTTCAGAATCTCAATAGCATATTTTTCTTGGTTAAGGAAAATCTCACTCGGTCTCTGCCATACCTCCGTACCTAAGAAGTAATGTATCATGCCTAGGTCTTTCAGTTCGAACTCTGCAACAAGCTTTCTCTTACTATTAGTGATGCACTTCTCTTCTCCTATTAGAAACAGATCATCCACATACAATAGTATTATCGCTGGTCCACCATACACCACCTTGAAGTATAGGTTGGAATCTGCTTTACTTTTGGTAAAGCTCAAGCTCATCAGGAAGCTGTCAATTCTACCATACCATGCTCTGGGTGCTTGCTTTAACCCATACAAGGCTTTCTTCAACCTGCACACATGTGTTTGACTATCATGTGTCTCAAAACCTTGTGGCTGCTCCACATACACTTCCTCTTCTATTACACCATTTAGAAAAAGTTGTCTTCACGTCCATCTGGTGTACCTTCCACTTCTTTACTACGACTAATGCAAGTATGGCTCTAATTGAAGTGTATCTTGCCACTGGAGAAAATGTCTCCTCATAATCTATTCCTTCTTTCTGGGAGAAACCACGTGCCACAAATCTTGCCTTGTACTTCTCAGTACTTCCATTTGTTGAATGCTTTGTCTTGTAAATCCACTTGGAACTTACAACTGTCTTCTCTTTTGGTCTTGGAACCACATCCCAAACATCATTCTTTACAATGGACTGGTACTCTTCAACCATGGCATCCTTCCATTCTTTCTTCTTTGTAGCTTCTTCATAACTGGTAGGCTCTGCATCAATAATGTTACTAAGTAATGCCACATAGCTAGAGTAAGGTCGTGGCCTCTTGCTTTCTTTGAAGGATCCATCTGGAGCACCGTACTTCTCTGCATATTGAATCATTTCCCAAGCCCAAGCTGGTCTTCTCTTCTTGGTATTCATCTCTCGGAATCTACATATATCTGTGGTTCTTCCATGTCATGATCTTCTAATACAACATCATCACCTGCATTTGTATCTGTGACTCTGGGAGCTTCAGGCTCCTCATCATGAACCTCATCTGAATGATGTTGTCTTGATTTACTAAAAGCTGCATCTTCATTGTAGGTGACATCTTTGCTAGTCTCAATCTGCTGGTGACCTGGAATGTAAAATCGGTATGCCTTCGATGTCTCACTGTATGCAACAAATATACCCTTCTTTCCTGAAGGGTCCAATTTCGATCTTTTGTCCTTGGGGACATGCACATATACTGGACAACCAAATATCCTAAGGTGGCTGACCTCTGGCTTTTCACCTGTAAACATCTCTTCTGGTGTCTTGTTCCCAAGGACTTTGTGGAGACTTCTGTTCTGCACGTATACAACAACTCTAGCTGCTTCTGCCCACATATGCATCGATAAATCTTGATCATGAATCATGGCCTTTACTGCTTCCATGATTGTACGGTTCTTTCTTTCTGTCACACCATTTTGTTGAGGATTGTAGGGATTAGAGAGCTCCCTCTTAATCCCAACTTCCTTACAGAAAGTTTTGAATTCATCTAAAGTGAATTCACCTCCATTATCTGATCTCAAAATCTTTATTTTCTTTGCGGACAAGTTTTCAATAAGTGCCTTGAACTCTTTGAACTTGTTGAACACTTCATTCTTAGCCTTCAAAAAGTAAATCCAAGTTTTACACGAGAAATCATCAATGAATGAAACATAGTATACATACATGTTGAGTGAAGCGGTTGACATTGGTCCCCACACATCTGAATGTATAATATCCAAGACCCCCTTAGCTTTGCTATCACTGCTTGGAAATGGTTTCTTCACGTTCTTGCCTTGTGCACATCCCTTGCACACTCTTTCATGGTCCACTTGGATTTCTAGTAAACCTGTCACCATCTTGCTCATGATCGATAGGGCTTTGTAATATATATGAGCAAACCTCCTATGCCATAGTTCACTTGCAGTAACTGTATTGTTTGCTAATGCTGAAACATAATGTCCTTTTAACTTGTATAAGTCTCCTTCTTGTACCCCAATCACTATGGCATCATCAATAGATTTTCCTCTAGGCCACATGAGGACTTCACCATCAATGAAAGCAACTCTGAATCCTTTCTCATCTAAAATTGAGATAGAAAGGAGATTCTTCTTCAAACCAGAAGTACATATAACACATCCTTCATCTTCATCGGTTTTTTGGAGTCTAACTTGTAGGATGTTTCTCATACTCCTTTAATGGGATATTGATAGTCATCACCTAGCTTCTTCTTGTGAGGTGAGTCTTTCTGAACTAGATTTGAGAGAGATTCCTTATAACCAGTCGTGCTTAGAAGCACCACTATCAATAAGCCATGTGTCACTTCTATGAGTGACTGTACCTGTAAGAGCTGAGATCAAAACGTATTCTTCACTTGAGTCTTCTTCTTTGGTTTTCTCATGATCATGTTCATCATCTTTTGCGACACGAGCATGATGTCTTCTATACTTTCCTTTTCTGGCCTGACCTTTGGAGTTGAGACAATTTATGCCAATGTGTCCCATCTTCTGACAAATGAAGCATTTGTAACTTGAGAAATCCTTCTTGAAATTTTGATTCTTTTGTAATCCATGAGGTTTCTTATGTGAGTGAACTTCCTTCTTGCTCTTTCCTTTTTGGGTATGTGCTGCTAGGGCTTGATTTTCTTCATCACCTAGTTTCTCTTCTCTTGCTGCTAATCTAGCTTCTTCCTGAGTACAATCCTCCCATAGTCTACTAAACCTTGTTAGCCTTCTTCTTGAACATATACCTTGAATGTATGATTCCCAAGATCCGGGGAGACCATTCGATGTAGTCATCACCAAGTCGGCCTCTTCGATTGTGTCTCCAATGACTTCTAGTTGTTCTTTGATCTGAGACACTCTTGTGAAGTATGACTTGATAGTTTTTGAACTTTGCATCTTCACATTCTCGAGTTGTGTTCTCATGGTCATCATGTGGTTGATGTTCTTCCCTTCATACAATCTGGATAAGGCATCAAACATTTGCTTGGGAGTTGTCAACGATGAGACATGGGGGATCAAGTGATCCTTGATAGAATAAGCAATGATTCTCTTCACCTTCACTAGGTTCTTCTTCTACTTTTCTTTGGCCTCATCTTCATCAGGTTTTGGAACTTCTTCTTTTACAAAGTCTTCTAGATCATTTTCTTATAGAATGAGCATTACTCTATACTTCCATGCTCGAAAGTTGTCAACATCTTCAAGCTTCTCATCAAGCTTGGTATTGGGTGCCATTTTGTGCTTGAACAATACAATAAGGAGATGAAACTTTTCAAAGAAAGGTTTTGCATTTGAGAGTGTTATGCCAACTTGACCAGTTCCAGCTTCAATTCTGCAACTGCCAAGCCTAGGGTTTATGAGGAAACCCTAATTTTTCAAAATTTGAATTTTGGAATTCTGCTCTAAGGGATAGGTGTGCCCTCCTAAGGCGAGTTCCCTAGTGGTCTGACTTTGACCAACATGCTTCATAAAGTGGATGAAAACCCCTCTTAGGGTTTGTGTAGTTGCATGCAAATTGCAACACTAGTTGCAGTTTACAAAACTTCGCCAAATTGAGAATCTGATCCCAAGGAAAGATGCGCTAGGGTTAGGGGAGAATCCCTATGGTCTTAGTTTCCCCAACGAGCTCTTCTATATCGTGCAAATGGCTTCTTTCAGGCCTGCTCTGATACCATGTTAAAATTCTTCTTAAGCAGTTAAGTGTGTGTAGTATTCTTTAACTTTAGTCTATTAAAAACAATAATTGCATTCATAAGGATCGCTGAAAGAAAGACATCCACAATAACACAAGATTTATCCTGGGAAACCCTCGTGGGGAAGAAAACCCAACAAAGATTTTTTGATATAGATTCTTCAACAAGTACAATGTCTCTCTCAAGAGAGATCTCACCAAAACAGAAGATCCACCATAAACCCTAACCAGAACAGAGTAGCGCACCACTAGACCAAGATAGTCCTTCACCAAATAGCCAAAACCCTATACTGAGACACTTCCTCCTTGTAGTCGCGTCATTCCTTCTTGTAGCTGCGTCACTCTAAGACTTGCGCACTGCGTGAGAGAGCTGTAGTGTGTGTTCTCCAAATGAGACGCTAGGCCTCTTATAAATACTAGTTGGCCTGCCTAGAGTTAGGTCAGGGTCGACGTGTCCACTTTACCCATCTAATTTACATTTGACTTGTCAAGGGACAATAGGGCCGACTTTTACAAAGGCACAATAGGGTCGACTTAACAAATATAATATAACAATATTCTTTAGGGTTTTATCTTGGTCAAATACAAGATAAATATAGTAATAATATCTTCCGAAGCTACTCAAACTTCAACAGAGTCTAGCTTGAATTCTATCTATTGCCTTCCTCCTATTA
>SNQJ01S0026763.1:0-13948 GCA_010110895.2 Picea sitchensis | reverse complement strand
CGACTTTTTGCTGATGCCGACTTAATCAACACTGGTTTACATTGACCCGATGCATCCTTATGTTCTTTACAAATAATGTAAGCCAATCCACCTTTCTTGTCACCCTTCCATTCAACCATTTTAAAGTTGCCAATAAAGATCCATTCCGCACACGAAAAAGGATTAGTGAGCCAATTCATAAGTAGATGGGGAGAGGTGGAGCATATATGGCACATAAACCAATCACCCTACTAGAAAGTATACAAGTAACTCTCACACAATTTCCTTTTGGATCCATGGGTGAAGAAACAATGGTTGAACCCAACCATGGAGCAACCCTAAGGATAATGCCTCCAAAGTCTTGATCATGATTGGTGTTCTAAAGGGTCTAGTCTAGTAAAAAAACATCTACGTATGAAGATCTAAGCCAAAAGTCTTAAGCTCTTGTAAGAATAACATAGTTGTTTTTGAACTTACACAAGATCCTTGATGAACATTTTAGAGGGGAGGGTCATTGCCCTCGCATACCCAGAACAAATGGAGATATTCTCTTGAAGCATAGCTCGACCTCTCTAATGCCTTAAAGGCATTGCAAATCAATAACTCATCAACACTGACACTTCGATGTATAATGTTGTATCAACAACACATCCTTGTATGATATGCTTAACACCCGTCCCCTTTAGAAGACTTAGGGGGAGGTCATTACTTTCTCACATTATTGGAGCCTTTTCTCTTCCCACTCTATTGAGCTTTCCACCCGATTGAATCACGAGTAGAAATATGTAAAGTCTCTATTACATGAATTGTGGCCAAGCTTAGATCATCATCCTTATTGTCTTTGGAATGGGGTATTTCCTTTTGAGTTTCCATACGAAGCAATGAGAAATTTTCTTGCCTCCTTGCCACCAATATCAACAATGTTAGATTGGCTAAGCTTGGGCATCCTTCTAGGATGGAAACCTTTGACTTGATGATCTAGGGCTTGACATGCACATCGTGCATTTAGAAGATATAGATACATTAGGCACAGAATAAACAACCTATCACCATCCATTCACTTGATGGATTGGGGGAGTTGTTTCATTAACCCTACCTCAACACACACCCATGGGCTTGCTCAGTTGGTGGAGGAACCCGGGTCACAACTTAGGACATCCCCAAAATTCTTTTGTATTTACTTCACACAAGACTTACCCTGATCCAACATTAGTAAATTCAATTCAAAGGGGGAATCGACATCGATTTAATTTAGCTAGGTCAAAGTTATCATGCTAGGATTTAAAATCTGCATTGGAACCAACAATATATCATGTACATTGGAGTAAACCTCATGCTCTTAGGTAAATAATGAAAATAGCTAGCAATAGCCAAGGCCAAAGTATGACTCCAAAAAAATATTGTTCTTGTTTCTCCTGTACTGATCACCATTTATGGAAATGTTGCATTGAGGGCATTTTTTGGAGGAAACAGAGGATGATACCCCTTTTCTGAAGAACCTTCTTTCTTTCATAAAAAACAAGAACCAAATCAAGAAGGAATTGTGCATCAAAGTGATTGTCCTCATCCATGTCTACATACATGGACTCCCCATGATCCATTTCTTCCCCATAATATTCAATGTTCCACCAAGACTCCGGGACGGGGGGACGCGGGTGCGGGGAGACGCACAAGTGGGACGTGTGGAAGTACCCCAAAATTTTAGGGATTTTTGCGAAATGGGGGATGGGGGGACGTCACATATATAATATAAAAAAATATAAAAAATAAAATTTTAAAAATAAAAATAATAATGATAATATGATAAATCTCAACAATAACGTAAATTAATTTTATATATATTTGTTTAATTTTTTTTTTAAATTAAATTTTTTCTTTTTCAAGTCTTACTGGGCAAAATTTTTTTGGGGGGGACTTCCAGGAGTCCCCCTTTTGGGGGCGGACGTCCATAAGTCCTCCTTTTCAAGGGGAACGTCCAGGAGTCCCCCTTTTGGGGAGTCTCGTCCCCCACCTTGGGGAGTCGCGTCCCCCCAAGTCCCCCTGCGTCTCCCCAAAAAGGGGACGTGGGGAAACGTCCCCCTTGGAGTCCCCCTGTCCCGGGGACGTGAGGGACGCGTCCCCCACGACCCCCACCCTGGGGGACGCGTCCCCGTGGAACACTGATAATATTCCTTGATCAAGTTTTTCTTGCATACCCTCATCGCTTGAGTAGACCAACATTGTATCCTTGTCCTAATGATTGTGAATCATAAAATATCATATTCAAAATCATTCATCTATGACCTATTTCCCATGAACATCATCCATTAGTGACCAATTTCTCACAAGTTTGAATATTCCACTTAGTACTTGTTGTATCAGGGGATTCTCACAGGGATGAAGAAGTGGGATTGACATTGGTGAAATGAATCACAAAGCATCAATTGTCACCTTCGAGACTTGCATTCAGTAACCAGAATTTCCTGAACTACCTAGGAAGGTGACTCATCCCAAGATTCCTCTAGCTCAAGCTTGCTTAATCATGGTGGTTTCCCCATAGTCCAACCTACTTAGCTTGCGGCCCTATTTGCAAAGCCTTAGCAAGTATTGTTGCTTATGAACTATTCGTCCAGAGCTCCCTTCTCTTTATTTAAGCATGTGTGGGGAGGGGGCGTTCTATAGTCCAATATTATAAAATATCATTTCTAGGATTAAATGTGTATTCAAAGTCATTCCTCTATGATCCATCTCCCACGAGTGTCATTCGCTATTGACCAATATCTCGTGAGTTTGAATGGTCCACTTAGCACTCAATACATGAGGCGATCATGACTTGACGAAGCCTTCAGTTTAGTGTCAACTCTGTGGTCAATGAAGAGGTTTTGGCTTTAACACATAGTGCAGCTTAGCGTCAGAAGCATGAAATCTGGCCACATAAACTGTAGTTTGGGAAAGAGTGTCTTGTGAGAGACCATTAAACAAATCTGCTGTTATACTTGCTTATTTTTCAAAACAACTTCCTCCTGAAGACTGCTGCTGGCAGCTGAAGGAAGAAACGTAGTGGGAGCCACACACTGAGCTGTTAATGCAACTGGTGCGGATAAAGAACCAAGTGGAAACCCCATGGACAAGCAGGTGATACAAAAGAAGCATGTAGTCCCTGAATTTCAGCAATTCCAGGACACCTAGGGGTAATCTGAGTTTCTGAGACTGGATGACTGGAAGGGACACTATGCCTGAGGGTCCTGTTAGCAAAGGCATGTCATTAATAGTTGACCCAGAATGAAACATAGTTGTTGCGACAGTCAGACAGCACATTCCCATGGCTTTCTACAGACTGTAAACTGCCATTAGAGTTGGGCTTACCACAAAGCTGGATCGCGGGGGAAGGAGGCTCTGCCCATGCCTGGAAACCCCACTGCGATCCCACCTGTTGTAACCGTAAAGCCAGATAGCGTATAGAAGCAGCAGACTGGGAAATTGATGACGGCAGAGTTTGGCCATCAGTTACGGCAGAATGAACTCCAGTCATGATGGTATCTGCAGCAGTGGCTGGGCCATAAATGCCGGAGCAGAAGAAACTACAGGTTGAGACACCATAAAGGCGTTTTCATAGTCTGTGTGAGCAGAAAATGACTCAATTCTGTCACGGAGATTTTTTTGGGTCCTGTGGGCCTGTGAAAGGCTCTTAGAGTGTGGGATTGGAGAGGAAACTCCTGCATATCGAGCTGCAGGTGTCGTAGGTTTTGAAGGGGGAAAACATCATTTCCCAACCTAGAAATTGGGACCAGTCTAGATACCTTCAGCTTTCCACCATTGGATCAGCTATATTTGTCTGGCGGCTTTCATATGTCTATGCTATGTTGAAATTCAGAACTTCTTGCTGTTTTGTTTATGGATGTTTGTGCCATGACTGACCCTATTTTTGTACCTTTGGCAAGTGATGTTTAGGAATATTGATATCTTTGGCCTGGGGCTTTCCAATTTGACTGAGATGTTTAAACTTAATTTTTTTTATCTTGGCCTCAAGTGCTCTTACCAGTACAAACTGCCAAAATTATCCCTAGTTAACTTAATTTTTTTTATCTTGGCCTCAAGTGCTCTTACCAATACAAACCTGCCAAAATTATCCATTGTTCTTGAATTTGTAGGTTGCCTTTTTGGTTGGTACTGTTGATCAAGGATAGCGTGTTTTTGCATGGGTTCTCCTGTATCAAGTGGGCAATTGAGTTTGAGCTTGACAGGTCTTCACCAATTTCAAATCATCTTTTGTTTCTGCCTTGGATGGATGCAGTTGTCACGTGATTGATGCTGATTGACAGTCTTGTCTGATGTAGTGTTAGTGATTCTCTTCTTTTTCCTTATTTGGCCACTTTACATTACTTCATCGTTCACTTCTATGTGCGAATTTTTGATTGCATGGACCTCAACCGAAAGAGACTTGCATGATCCTATTTCCCACCTCCCCTTCTCTAGTTTTGAAAAATAGAGACAAAATGATCAAAGGGTTGAATTGAGGTTGTTGAGCTTAATTTCATATTTTTTACTAATTGATCATCAAGTTGACTATCTTTTTGTGCCATGACAATGGATGTCTAAAACTATCAGCTTATTTTGAATGTCTGATCAAAGAAGTTATGTCTGTAATACATGGATTTTGTTGAATTTAAATATGTTGAAGTAACTCACTGTTTTACATACAGGACATGGAACTTGTGCAACTTTTGATATTTTTAAATACAATTTTTTTTTCTCATTGTTAGCTTTTAACCAAATATTGAAGCTTTAGATAGACAAACAAGTAATCATGTGTTCAATATTGGGACTTTGCATTGGGCATTTTTGAATACTGGACTCAGTTGTAAATCTTAGAGATGCCCATATATTTGTAATCTTATATCTATTATGATTTTTTCAGTCTATAGAAAAGCTGAAGACATGAATTACCATTCGGTCTGCCTGCATGTGCTCTCTGATTCCATTCGAAGGTGATGTTCCCCAGATGCTTGCTGACACTTTCATTTTTCCTTCAAGATGTTATGTAATGAGGATATGTGAAACTCACTCAGAACTCTAGGTCTGAATTATTTTATACCATATGAATGGTGATTGGAGAAATATTACTGATTTAAGCTAACTCTAGGTCTGAATTATTTTAAACCATATGAATGGTGATTGGAGAAATATTACTGATTTAATCTTGTTCTTGGTATTCAGTGCAGGATTGATCCTAGCATCATGGCTTTTAACTCTAGGGTAATTTTACATTGCCCTTGAGTGACTTGCGAATCTATGCATTAGAACATAAGATAAAACTGCAGCCATTTCTTTGTATGAATTCCTGCTTTTGTTAAGGGTTAGATAAGTTTTACTTTTGCTCACCCTGCAGGGTAAAGAATGCAGAAATGTTATGTCTTGGTTTGGTATCCATTGCCATTTTCATTGTGGTAATGCCACTCTTTAAAGCAGCAGCAGGCATTTTGCTACAAACGGCACCATCTGGTATATCTTCATCGGCGTTCAACAAATGCCTTAGACAGGTTTCTTCTCACCCTCATTCACCACCTTAAGAACATCCACTAAGATCTTTTTCAGTATTACAACCAAAATGCAAAATGCTTTAAAGATTTTACCACGGGAAATATACCAGAATATAAATTGTGGATTACTGGTTATAAAATTTAAAGATTGAAAATCACGCTCGTAGTCGAGAAATACTTAAGAAATGTGTCTTCTAAATTATAGAAACTTGCATTGTTTTCTGCCACTCCAGTCTTCTTTGTAAGCTCGAATGAATATTGAGAATGTTCTAACGGTCCAAATTATGGRTTACTGGTTATAAAATGTAAAGATTGAAAATGATGCTCAGTAGTTGAGAATACTTAACAAAATGTGTCTTCTAGATTATAGGAACTTGGATCGTTTCCTGCCATTCTAGTCTTCTTTGTAAGCATGAATGAATATTGAGAATGTTCTAACAGTCATTAATTCTTTTTTGCATGAAGATTAATATTCTCGAGGATGTATCAGAAGTTTCACAGGCTCGATTTTGGGAAATGGTGCCAGGCTTTGTAGTAGGTTCACTATCATTGCAGGTATGATTTTCAATGGAACATTTGGCTCAGCCTCGAGAAAAAGTAGGTTGCAAATTCTTTCTAGGGATGGCCACATGTCAGATGCCTTCATCGTTTTGCTAAAGTTGTGCAATTTTTGGATGAAACAGTTGAAGAAAGGGTCCGATGAATATAAAATCTTGAAGCATGTGCATAGTTCGTACAATGATATTGGAGTAAAGGATTTGACTGTCCAGACGGACTTTGTATGAATATTGTATAGAAAATTCTCCGTCTAAGAAATCAGCAGGCAGCATATGCTTTACAGCAGGATGTTGACATGTTGATAGACTATATTTGGTCTCGTGTAACTTCTTAAAAGGTCCTGTTAATCAATTTTTTTTGTGTTTCCATCAATTGGCATAATAATTATATGATATATCACTTAAAAAATATTTTCGTTAATAAGAAAAGAATGTTCCAGATCAAAATTGTTCGGGGAAAATATTCATTGATTTCATTGCATAGTTGCAGACTGTTCTTTCGGACGAAATTCTAATGTGTTGCCTGACTTGGCAGTTTTCAATTGAAGACTTGCACTTGAAAGTCAACAAACCTACGACTTTTCAAATTGTAAAACCAAAGGCTGAGTTGCTATCAAGATATATGTCGAATGTTCTGGGTTGTACTTTTCTTTCTTTCCTCCGTAGGAGTACTTTTAATGATCAAATGACTAATTGGTATATTAATAGGCATGGTTTATCCAAAATCCGAGGCTCTTGTAAGATGAGTGTTTATGAATGCTTCTATGCTTTAAGACACATTCAGCAGAAGTTCAGTTCCATCTTTTTGGAAGCTTGTGATGGATTTTACAAAGTGATTCGAAATATTTTCCAGTTACAAATTTAGTGACCATCACTAGATGAATTAAAAACATGGAACGTGTTATCTATTTCCCAACTGAATTTGGATAAGAATTTCCAATTTTGGAAATCTTGTTATTAGTGTAAGGGAAGCCATAACTGATCTACAAATCAATTTCACCGGTTGGGGTTGGTAGACCTTTCTCCACTTGATGTGTCCGAAGATGATATTAATATATTTGAGTAAACCTAGATCCGGGGTTTCTTGACTGGTAGATTAGATCCAATCAAAGACCATATTTCTAGATATATTGAAGACATTTAAGGATCTTCCCTGATCAAATATGATGTCGCTGAAGTGTGCCCCTCTTTTAGTAATTAGCTCAACTTTGAAATGCATAGATGTATTAAGTCGTGTAGATTCTTTATACTGATAATTTCCATTTTATTCAGAGATATTGCAGGGGCAGAGTCAAATATATTTTGTTTGACATCATTTATTATTGGAGTGAACTTTGTGCAACATTTTATTCTCATTTAAGATGCTGAACACTCTATTTCACTAGAGGATAAATTTGAAGTAGTTGTAGTAAAGTTTCTGGATATGAATTGTGTTGAAGTTTAGTGGACACTCTACCCATCATCATCATCAGGGTATTCAAATGAAGCTTATGAGAGATAGAAAAGACTGAGCCTGTAGAATGAGTAAGAAAATAATATTAAATTAATAATAAATTATGTAAGGAGATTGAATCAAATAACAAATAAACATGGGCAAGATAGGGTCAAAGTCGTAAATTATTAGAATTTTATATATCACGATAAAATAAAATATTTATGGCCAAGATAAAAACTTAATTAGATTAGAATAGGATATATTTATGGCCAAGATTAGAATAGGATATATCCAGAAACTATATTACAATTATGACCAACTATGAAAATCTACGTACTCAAATTTCAAGTATTATCAATTATTGTGAGTGTTATATTCATCCAAGATGTTGCCTTTGATCCTCGTATATGTTCATCAGAGTATATTGTTATTTAAATTTGTTGGCTATTAGAAGTTACTTTGGTTTGTTTCTCTAGAGTGTTTACTCAATAACACTTTAGTGTCCGTTGTATCTATTGGTTTAAATTTCAATATATAAAAATTGTCAGACATTGTTATATGTCTACTTTGTTAGATAATACATATGCAAAGTGATATTTAGAATCAAATTTGTAACTTTCTACAAAATTCAATATTTCCACTAATAGCTACAAGTATTTGTGAACAATAATTTCTCAGATAACAAAAGTATTTGCACAACAATAAATGTTTAATGGCTCATTTTAATGGTTGGTAATTGACTATACCATTTTGCATTCTCATAATTATTGCTTACATGCTCTTCTATCTCCTATTTATTTAAGTAATATCTCTCCTATTTATTTAAGTAATTTACAAGCACATTATTTTTTTCATTACTTCTAAGTTAAAAAACACAACAAACTCCACACCCATGTTTTTGGGAGCATGGGAATTCTAAGTTGTAGTTAGGGACAATACCCAAAGAATCAAATGGAGTGACTCTACAAGGATCTCTTTCTCCAACTCATTGATTATGGAGCATGACATGATAAAGAGTTGCAAGATGATATTTTTAAAGAGATATAGTAATGGTGGGTTACTGTAGCAATCAGTTCGGTTTGACATATATTTCTGCAATAGATATATTGATTGACGACAATAAACATGATGATACATTGCTCTCATGACGAGATACTTCATAGGGATTGACTGGTCATGAGAGTGAACAGGTGTGACCCATATCTCTTTATTAACTGTTGGCTAATTATTAGTTTTAGCTATTAACATTTATTATGTTTGTAACATTGTCTTCCCCTTTTGGAAATGCTATCATCAAAGCAAGGGTAATGAAGGGTATCATCAATGAAAGCTTTTTGTTTTCCATGATGAATCTTCTTTTGGAAGGTTTTTCCATTTGATAAGATATTCTTTAATGGTTTTGGAACATAACACTTTTTCCTTGGTAGCAAGAATACCTTTTGGTTCTAAAATGATTCTTCCTTCTTAATCAAATTCAGGTATTCATGTTTTAACGGGTTGGGCTTTTCGAATTAGTTTCTCCATTTGTCGAGAAGATATAATTTGGGTGGGGGGTGGCTAAATCCATTACAATTTATATTTTCTTCTTCCCCATTTGAATTTTATAAATTGTTTTTGGTGGTTTGCCAACTAGGTCCTGTTATCACACAAATTGTTGCTTGGGAAAAGTCAACCACAAACGTCACTAGTGCGACACAATTGGGAGTATTTACCCACTGTCATCTTAGATAAACACTCCCCTCTCTTTAGTGATGAGATGACTCACCATAAGGGGGTCTTCCCGGGTGACTTTAAGGGAGCCAATGGACAAAGGCTAAGGGTTTGTTGGATCCCTATGCTGGTCACAAGATGAGGAGTTTTAGGGGGTTGAGAAATAGTCTTTGAGCTTGAAAGAAAGTTGCAAATTGAAGTGTGCCTTCAAAACAATGTTAATCTGACAATCTCCAATACGTGATATCATGAAATAGCCCTAAGAACACTAGAGAGAAAAACAATAAGCCTTGCTGTCACAAAAATCTGCAGATTGTAAATGTCAAACAAGCAATGAAATAGTAATGACAGCTGCAAAATTAACCACAAGAAATCAGCAAGATGATCACCAATTAATTGCTCTAAACTAGTGAATGATTTAGCAGTACTTTAGGACTAATTCTAGTGGTTAGATAGGTTGTTAAAGATAAGTTATCAACAATTTGTATTCAGCCTTACATGGCCGTCGCAAACTTTTCTTACAGCAGCAAGAATCCACCGTCAAAATCAACAAGTAATAATGCCAAAATATAGCCTTCAACAAGTAGATTAAATTGCATGATTAGATCTGTAAATTCCACAGTGAATTAGTTAATATGAGAGTGTAAAGAGGACTTTGGTGCAGCTCTAGTGGCTGTAACTAACAATTTATTACAACAGTAAGAACTCAACAAAACAAGACACCGTTATCCAAGAGAGTAGCTAGGAGCATGTAGAATCCAATTCGAACTTTATCAATTTCAATCCCCCAATTTTCATGTTTATCAATGCAAAAATTTATGTACTCGAATGTGACTAGTGCCTTGTTATTGGGTAAATGGAGTCTTTTTCTTGAAAAACAGGTTAAGCAACAAAAAAGAGAGGATGATTCTTGAGAGTTAAACCCTAATAAAACCCAAGGAAACTATCTCTTTCCAAATCATTTAGCCTAGAAATCAAGATGAACTAGGGCTTGAAAATCATCTAGGGGTGTAAACTCTCTTACTCCCTAGAGGGAATAGACCCTAGCCAAACGTTGCAACAAGGGTGTAAACCCTTTTACTCCTTGTGGTAAACCTTGTAGTCCTTCAATAGCAAAGAAGAATAAATTTTGGTGAAGGGTGTAACCCCTTTTACTCCTCCTAGGGTTTAAAATATTTCCTTGAACTTAAACAAAAAAGATAACAATAAAGTGCATAAATTTCACCAAATCGAAGAAAAAACATGCAATAAACCTTTACTACCAAATCTTATCCAAGGATTTTCCAAGAAACACCATCAAGAGAAAATCGCTAGCCTTTAAATGCTCCAAAAACAAGTTTTTGCATCCATTGCACTAAAAAAAAGAGGCCGAAATTTTCAAGATAGTGGAATTGCTCTCGAAGTAATGAGTTCTTTCAAATGAAAATGAGTTGCCTTTATTTATAGAGGAAAACCAAAGTCTAATTTTTCCACTTTTGCAATTAAAACCTTAATTTTAGGTCAAAACAAGAGTCACAATGCTAAATTAGCAAATCAATTTGTTCTTTTTGCCCACATAGGCTAGAAAATGATGAAAAATAACAAAATAATAGCATGGAAGCCCATAAAGCTCTTCTCCAAGTTGGAACGTGTTAAGGTAAGCCTCAAAAGGCTAGGACGTCATGCTACAAAAGTGCCATGTCATCCCCAAATCAAGCAAAAGAGTGGGGGTACAAGTCCACAACACCACGAAGTGCACTAAACATGCCAAATGATCCCTCAAAAGAGTGATGTCATGCTTCAAAAGGGGAACATTTGGGTATAGGAGAGTGACATCATCTCTTCTTCATGGTTCTGGGCCTTGTTCATGTGCTAGAGACATCATCCGAGGTGCAATGCTCATCATCCTAGGCCTCCAATGTGTGGGGCACAACATCCATCCAATGGGCTTTCATGCCCCTATGAAGGTCCAAGTGGATTAGCTCCTTCATGAATGACTTTCACCGGGCAAGGTCTTGCAAAGACAAACAAATACACCCTTCAAGGGTCCACAAGTCATATGAATCATGCCAAGTAAGCCACATTATAAAAGAACCACCCAAACAAGTGCATTAAATCTCCCCTTTTCAAATTAAACAAATGCTCAAAGACCTTATAAACTTTACCAAATTTAGGTATGGGAGGGGTGTCATGGTGCCCTATTGGGTAGGCCAATCCCCAACTCAAGGAATAATGAGTATGAGGTGGATTGGGGAAATACTCTTGGGAATGGGGTTCTTGACATATCAAGGGCTCATATTGTCTCATTTACAAGTGCCTTTGTTGAGGGTGTGCTACATCCCTTCTTTTGCAATGCAACATTTTTCCAAGCCCTTTATTTGCCTCTTTTTTAAAATCCAAACATTGAGTTCTATGTGCAATGGAAGTAAAAGATCACCACAATGCCACTTGAAGTTAGAGCACATTGGGTGCTATGTGCATTGGAAATAAAAGAACATCACAATGCACTCTCGCTTCAAGCGGGACACTCTGGGTTTATTTTCCTTTAAAAGTCCTTTATCTTTTCTAGAGAAGTGTTTCATGGCTCTCAGGACCTTAGGGCGAGCATCTAGAATGATGGAATATGGATTTTGATTTTTACAGTGCTAGCTGCAACACCTCTGGGCCTTCAACCCCTTCTTCCCATGAAATGTGGTACATACCCTTCTCGGGGCCAATGAACTCGAAAACCCAAAAGATGAGGAAACAGAGGGGAAGAATTGTGGAAAGTGGTAAGTATGAGTGGGAATGGTATGATGACCCTTCAAGGAGACCCCTCGTTAGCAACCCTTTTCCCGAGGGTGGCAAACTTACTAGGATACCATGACAACCACCAAGGTGAAATTAGGCAAAAGATATATTTTCCAAGTAAATGTTCCATAATCAAGAAATAACTATTTACAACATGCTTTAATGCCTCAAATATTAAAGTGACTCACCATGAGACTGGACTTGTCACCTCATGAAGAAAGGCATGTTGTCTCTTGGGGCCAAACCGATGTAGTAGAGGTTGCTCTATTGCTGAGGATGAGTGGTGATGCGTGGTGGAGAGGAGGGGCTCTGTCTGCTCAATGTGGGCTCTCCTAGTCAATTTGACTCTTGACACTCCATGTCTGCTACTTGTGGGCCTCGAGACATCATCTCCTTAGTTACCCCTAGGCTGGGGGGTAACAGGTCCCTAATGTTTGTAACCATTGAACTCCCAACAAAATGTCTACTCCTCCCAAGTATTGTGTAGAACCCAGATTCCAATTCACAGTCTGATATTTGTAGCTTGACCTTGTGATACTTTCCGAATCCATCCATTCTTTTTCCATCTGCCACCATCACTCGTAGGTTTAATCTTCTTGCAACATTTGTATCTATGAAATTATGGGTGTTCCTTGTGTCTATAAGTATGGTGACATTCTCTTTTTTCACGTGCCCCCTTAGTTTCAATGTTTGCGGTTGTGTTATTCTTGTTATTACAACATGGGATATTTTGGGCATGTCCTCTTCATGCTCTATATTTGGAACATCATTTTTTTCTTTACATTCATTCGAGTCACTGCTAGATGTGATTGATTCTATTTCTGCTTCACAAGTATATAATTTTTTATTGTTGCATCTATGTGCCTTGGCGACCATTTATCTTCACAATATCTGCATTTGTTTACCCATTTCTTATTTGGGTCATCTTCCCTTAAAGGGGGTGGTACATACTTATTAGACTTATCTGTAGAATATTTTGATCTTTCATTTAGATATATGTTTGATCTTTTGGACCTATGAATGATGACTTATTGAACTTGTTTTTGTGTTCAATTAGTTTTTCCACATGTCGAGCATCTTCAAAAGATTTAGGGTTCCACAGTTTTAGTTCACTACTAATGTAATCCTTCAACCCACATATATACATTTTTATCAACTGTTCATCTGCGAATTTGCTTTGTCTTGTTGCCAGTAATTCCCATTAGTGTGTAGTCATTTACGTTTCATTTTTGTTTAATATGTATGAATTCGTTATACGAGTCATCGTCTTCTTGATCATGAAACCTTTTTAATAATGCAATTGTGAAGTTTTTCCGAGTGTCACATTTTTTTGACCACCATAGAAACCAATCATAAGCTTCCCCTTCCAAATTGTTGGAGGTTGTCATTACTTTTACTTGTTCACCCAATGGGGGATTCGATTCAAAGATGCCATCCATTTTGTTGATCGAGACGACGACTCCTCCATGGTCTTTATCGTCATATTTCAATAGCTCTCTTTAATTTTTTTGATAATCTCTATTTTGAAATCTTGGGTTATACATATTGTTTGAAAAATTTTCTTCTTGTGTTTCTTGATTTCTCTCATCATTTGTATTTTCCGATTCTAGACTGTATGGTGGTCTTTGGTAGGCTAAGGGTTCTGCACATAATTCCTCTACTCATTCGGTTAATTGACCAATTCTCTTGATCTATTCATTAAGCATTCTTGTAGTTTATTAACGTGTCAATTTTGTCTTCTTTTCTAATAATTTATCGGTTTTTTTTTTTTCGTTAATGTTTTTTTCCTTCGCTGAATTCTTTTTGACTCTTCTTGACATTATTGAGATGATATTTTATTCCATTGACTTCATCTCTATAACTGTAACATCCCGCTCTGGCGCACTTACCAAACTTATTCTTTGAGGACACTTGCTCGCAAGTGATCTGGATTTATATGATGATAAAACTTTTCTTTCATTATGATGCGTTGAGTTATA